>QKMX01369652.1:8675-19174 GCA_003401595.1 Venustaconcha ellipsiformis | reverse complement strand
AATTTGCGCACAGCACGCTTTGCAGCGGCGTCCACTAGCTTTTTCTGCTCAAAGCAGATCAATCATCAGCGACACTCTCCCAGCTGTCCGTTAAATGCCAAGTTTCATCATCGAGTCCTTGAGGGTATCCTTGTACTTCTACTTTTGACTACCGTGAAATCTCTTGCTTTGCTGTGGCTCTCCATAGAACAATTTCTTTGTTAGGCGCTCTTCCGGCATGCGCACAAAACGGCAAGTCAATCGAAGTTGTGGCTTTCACAGCATATTGTGGATGCTTGACATGTCGGCCTGAGTGAACTGTCTTCGATACCTTGTCATGCCATCTGATCTGAAGCAGTTTTCTCAGGGGGCTCCGGTGAAAGTGGTTCAGTTTTTTAACATGTCTGATGCCCAGGTCTCGTAAGCAAAGAGGAGGGTGGGGAGAACGACAGTTGCGTAGATTTTGCGATAGGTGGCAATTTAATGCCTCTCCTATCCCAGAGATTTGACCATAGTCTGCCAAATGCTACACTAGCTTTTACAATCCTGGTGTTTACTTCATTGTCCCTGTTAACTGCTTGTGAGAGGATGCTGCAGAAATATGTGAACCTGTCCACATTGTTGAGCTTTTGGTCATTGGCAGTGATGGATGGATCCAAGTAATCTTTTCCTGGAGCTAACTGATGCAAAACGCTGTCTTGCTAGTGGACATGGTGAGACCAAAGTTGGTGCACGCTGTAGAAATTTGTTCCATGCTCTGTTGCATGCCTGCCCCCGTGCTGGCGTTGAGGGTACAGTCAGCTTCAAAACAGAAGCTGCGAATGTTCTTAACTTCGAATTTGGTTTTGGATTGAACCCTCCCTAGGCTGAATAACTTCCCTCCCATCTGGACAATATCGGAGACCGACTCCCACATCATTGTCCTTAAAAGCATCCATCATCATGGCGGAGAATGCGAGGCTAAAGAGTGGGGGAATACAATGCGTTCATGTTTCACACCATTCGTATCCGCAAAGTTCTCGGAAAAGTTACCATGGCTCTGGACTCTTGCCTGCATGCCAAAATGAAATTGCTTCACCATTTTAATAAGACTTCAGGACATTCAAATTTGGCCATGATCTTCCAAAGGCCTTAGCGGCTAACAGTGTCGAATGCCTACGTCATCTCCAAGAAGGTGGTTTATAGCATGACATTTTGTTCCTGTCACACTTCTTGCATGTGCCTGGCATCAAAGATCATGTAGATGGTACCCCTGTCGTTTCTGAAGCCAGATTAACTTTGTGGCAATAGGTCATGATCAAGGGGCTCTGTGAGTCACTATAGAAACTCTTCATGTAGTGTCTGTCGGCAATGGACTGAATATTATCAGCCTAAAGGCTCAGCCATGTGTCCGGCATCTAGAACGGTCCCTAATGCACATCATGTCGGACTTTGATGAAGACATCTTTCTTTGCAACAGACGCAGGGTCGAGCTGTACTCACGATGGAGAATATAATTTTCCTCTGGCAGGGACTGTATTTCATAGTTCACGGCAGACCATTATTGGTGCTTTTGCGCAGTGACACCAAAGGTTTCAGATGCAGTAGAGTACATCAGCTGTTTGAAGGCCGCTTATCATTGGTCTAGGTCGTTGGTATCAGAGTCTGTGGTTTCCAGCTGGCTTGTCAGTGCTTCAGAAAGAGCTTGGTCCGTGTTGCAGACTTTTAGCCTAGGAGATGTTGAGGTGCTTTGAGACATTAATTATCTGTGAAAGTCTGGTTGGTTGAATTCTAAAATACACCTTGGATTTCAATAGCCTGTGGTCTGTCCAGCAGTCAGCACCACACATGGCTTTAGCCACACGGACATTCTGCCTGTCACTCCTTCAGACTAAGATGTAGTCTATCAAATGCCAATCGTTAGACCGTGGGTGCATTCAAGTTGTTTTGTTACTGTTGGACAGACGAAAGACGGTGCTCATGGAGGGATAAAATATTTGGTGAGGTACTTTGGGGATAGGTAGTACATTTTTGACCCCCACTTAGCGCTCAACTCTCACCTTTGACTTCAAGAAGGTTCAGGGTAGCCGACAGGTCTCAAACCTTCGATGAGTTAAGGTCTGTCAACCATAGCATGTGAAACCGGACCTGTTGGACTGAACGGAGAAACCACCTGCTGGTCAACGGGTAGGAAATCGGACACATGAAAGCGACATGCAGCGCTAAGAGCACGGCAAGACACGCAGGATACCTTGGTCATCCACTGCCTCTAATCGCCATTTCAGCCGTCTTGATTACGTCTTGCCACTGGACTAAGTATATCCTGGACGAGACAGTCAGGTTGACTAAGCGCAACTCTACTTTAATCCAACTCACGAGCAAGTTATTTATGTCATCACCAGCGCCCAACCCTACGTTGATGGGCGAAATAAAACGCGACAATTGTGAACGCACTGGCAGCCGGTGTGTCAAACATGTACGCTGGCGGCTCAGGCCATAGGGTAGTCTTCCATTCACCCGAAGCAGAAATGGATTCAGGCAAACGTCTTAGCGAATTAGCAGATTTATATAGCCTGAGGAAGGGTCTGGAAAAAAGTGCCCTAGAAAAACTTGCTTCATGGGTGACATTTACCACTGACTCAGTTACAAGCACATCACATTCATTTACATGGCATATAGCATGTCAACAGAGAATTTTAGTACTGCGTCATATCTTGTCTTCGAATAGTTCCTGGTTTCCGTTTATTCTTAGTGAAATCATAGACATCCATAAACCATCAAAATCAATGGGATTTCTTTCTTTAATTTCCAGTATTTGATAGCTTGAAATGCAAATGAATTTTGAAATAAAAAATGTAGCACAATCATGCAATAGAAGCGATTGATGTGGCGTGATCAAAACATTGATACTGGTCTGCAAATAACTCAGCGCATTTTCTCGTCGGCGTATCCTTCTATTACTTATGGTTTTAAAATCCAGATTTGTTCAGACAATCTGTAATTGACATACACGTGCCAGCTACCGCTAATGATATACCGGTTGGTGGATGAATGAAGATCGTAAATGCACCGGTAGAGAATATGTGATTTCACCACCAACATTCAATCATTTATAATATTAATATGCAATCGCCACCTCAATATCAGCCCGACTCCTAGTCAGATTAAAAAGCTACAATAGGCTTCGAACAGAAGTTTGGAACAATGATCAAGCTTAAATCAACGGAATTGCAAGGCACGACTGTACTGTCGCTGACTTAACGTCAGCTCTGACACTACGGAAATTAAAGACTGCCGTATGACCTGATCTTTCTGCGAATGCAATCAACGATACATCAAAGATATCAGTGACTTCAACGCAGCCAGAATTAGAAATTGGTTTTCCAACTGCGATAAAAACAACTACGTATCGTTCACTTGAGATCGCATTAGCGTTGTCTTTAGTATAGTTCGTCAAATATCAGATCAAAATAATTTTGTGGATTAGACGCAAACAATTCACTGCCATTTTCGCATGTGTAGAGAGGGAACCGAGTACACGCCGGACTTTAATGTTGTTGGAATGTCAACAAGAAGATATCAAATGGAACAAATCAGCGATGAATTTCAGCGCAGTATTAAATCTATAACGGGAAGAGATTCAAAGGTAGCTAATAATGGAGTTTCTAAACATATCACTTATTAATAAAACAGTTAAGGATCAAACAAATACTCAAGATGATATGAGAAAGGTGCTCCAATAGTGATCTTAAGTTGAATATCATCAATACAGTAAACTATCCGTACCTGGTGAAATTTATGCAGAATGCGTTAATAAATATCTGATAGAAACAGTATTTCAGAATGGTAGTGTTAGGATAGTAGGAAGCACAGTAGGATAAAACAAGTTATTTCTTGACTTTATTTATGTATTAAGTATTAAATTGTATGTTTGTGACAGGCCGTAGAAAAGCGCATTCCTGCGCCAGAAACAAAAATAATAAATTTTCTTTGTCCGTGGAAACATTATAGTTAATTTCTTATACAACTTCGTACTTTTGACGTAGTGATTCATCTTCGGACTTTCTGTATGCGAAATCTATGTTATCCACCACAGGTGTAATTGACTTTCCCGAACGTATGACTACAGCCGATTGAGTTTATATTGGTGTGACAGCTATGATCTAATTTTCGCAATGGCGCTGTCAGTGGAATAAATTTAACCTTCTCGCTATCATTGATACCACCAGTCAGGAATAATGGAATTACGCGCTGCTGTAATTTGATAATCTATATTTGTTCCGCTTGTTTAGATCTATCTTCTTCCTGTCGCTGCATTATCATTTCAAAATCACATATATTTGTGTTAATATTTTCTTGGTTCTTTATATAGTAAATATATTTCTTTAATAAAACAGATTCTTTTCACAGATTGGTTGCCACCACAAGCAATATGGCATATGCATCTGTCACCGCCAAACACGATCCATTATGTACTTTCCGAAGTTATTCAGGCAGATAATTTTTGTTGGTACATGCAGCTATCAATGACACATCACGCAGACGACAGACTAGTACATACAAATACGCGTGTACCGTAGTCTTTTTTGGAGTGGAGTATAGACAAACCAAACCACTATCGACTAAAAATCAACTGAATTCGCGTCAGCGTTTGAGCGAAGTCATTAGCGTTGACCCGGGCTATCTGGCGGCCTTCGTCCTCTACGATGGATGCTGTTGATCCGTCCAAAACATTTACCGGTGCAGTATCATGGCCGATTCAACAACATAACGTTAAAATCAGACACGGATACAACACCATACAATACAATTAGGCAAACGTGGAACCATTTAATCAAACATATTCTGTAGGATTGTTTTGAAATCAGTACGCTCAGGAAGTTTTGAGCCTGGGCAGATCTCGTGAATGGGTTGCAAGGCTGTTGCTCGTGATTGCCGCGGTATGCAACGAGGACTACATATGAAGCTTGAAACCCCTCCATGCAATCGCGCAATATAATACATAATGGCTAAGAAGCACGTTTCACCGTTGTGACCGACGCTCTGCAGCAATGTGATAATGAGTTATGTATATGAACCTTGTGAACTTGAGGTTGGTAAAAGCAGGAGCAATCGATCCTATTTGGAGAGAAACCACACACACAATATACAGCCTGGTAAGATATAAGGGCAGAACTGAAATCTACAAACTTGATTATTCGGATCCTCATGCTGGATTTGACATTGAATGAGTGCAGGCAATTCCAAAAAATACACAATTACCAACAGGTTGAATTCGCGCTAGCTACAAAGGACAATACCTCCTCGATATCGGTTACATTCAAGACGTGTCACCGCGATATGTTTGCGTGTGTGGCCGAGACTATTATCGATTCTGTCCACGGTATACTGCCGTGGATTATTAAGGAAACTATGCTCACTTTACTATTGTGTTACACCAGGAGCTGTGATAATTTTCTCGTTGATATAGCGCCATTATACATTTGACATCAGTATCGAACTGGCATTTATTTGTTTTGTCATCTCGCTGAATTTTTTCTTTACCTTGGCTGGAATTCTCTAGGTGTTATTATAAACCATCTTGAAACTGACGTAGACAATCTCCGAAGATGTAATTTGTTTGTAAGTTTTGATGCTCCAAGATACACGAACATCGACAATTTAAACATTAGTATCTAAGATTGATTATCCCTGCGAAGAACGAATCTTTTTTGCATGTCTAAGTGTTCAGTACCGTGGGTTGTTCTGTCAGTGCTTGCTCTTGCCCATGATCGCCATACATGATAACCATATTTTGTTTTCTTTCTAAATAAGCAAAGAACTATTACTTAGAATTATTTGGACATAATACATATTTCTTCCAAAATAATGATTTTGAGAATATGTTTCTCACTCATTCGAGTTGGTGTCCACTCGTATACCTTCCTTCTGAAGAAACTGGGATACGTGAAAGATTTAACACCTGTCTGTTCAATCTCCCTGGCAAACTGGTGAGATGGGGTTAGCACTATGATATCGGAATTTCCAAATAGGTTTAACGCATGCGTTATTTAATCAGAATCAACAAGACCATTCATATGTACATATTTATGTCTTGAAATGTAATTATGAGACGATGGTGCCGATGACGGTTGTGAAAATGTAGCGTTGCAGAAATAATCACAATGAGGTTTATAATCTGAATATTTTAAATATTTACGTATAACCGGATGAATATTTGTTGCAAACTCAAATGACCCAATCTCGGCGAATCTAGTTAGATTTAATAACGGCAACGGCTCGTTTATTGCATCTCTGGTCGCTTCATGTGTTGCATGACCAAACCCTTGAGAAATACAGCTCACATCACACCAGGAAAAAAGTATGCACATCATATCAACTGAAAGTATATCAACGGGATTATAATTTTTGTTCCAAAGTCCGCCATTTCATAATTTAATGCATGAACGTGATTTATTATAGAGNAGTAGTCCCTGCTCTGTTTTGGCGCCTTGAATTAATTTATTCGGCTGCACAAGCAACCACAAACGACATCTGCGACATTTATGACGTCCGTGTATTTTTATATCCAGCTGTTTGATTTGATCACGGAGAGATTATTCGCGATAAACTATACCTGACGGCAACACGAACTGACCAAACCTAGGTGTAGATTTTGATTTCGATTTTGGATCAGCCTGAAACAGCCACACTGATACAGGATCCTGTTGACTAATATTAAAAATGTGCTCAAACAATTACCACGTGGTAAATTCTGGTAGTTATTTTTCGGCAGAAATTTTGTTACGTTTGCCATCCACGCATGAGCATTCTGGTTGACTAACTCTGGGCGCGTTTCCTACGATAGTTGATTGAATTATACAAAACCTCATAGTTTATTGTTTGAACTACTATCGGAAACTGTAATTCTTTTCCAAAACTTCGATGCCTTCCATGCGGCCTCCACCGTCGTTAACACTCAGTGCCAATTCGTTGATATTTTTCATGTGTGATTCAGTCAGTCCATTTCCATTTCCTGGTAAGGCACTCATAAAATATTCTAATATCAACTGCGTCACACAGTGTAAGATCACATCGGTTGAAGAGCATTAATATTTAGTTTTTTTTTCAACGATAAAGTGCGTAAACAACATAAGTCGCAGGAAATGAGTTTTCATAATATGGATATGCAATGTCCGTCAGCATTCCTGGTGCAGAATTCTTATCTGTGAAGGCGATATACTGGGAACGAGCTAATAATTAATGAACAGGGTTGAAATTATCACGGGTATTTATTGTTGGATCATTCTACCTGTCATCATGTTCTATAATAATTTTAATTATAAATAAATACCTTTGAGCATCATCTAAGCGGTCATTAAACAGCTTTGACCGTTGGTAATTTATCGGAACATCAATAAACATAATGTCGTTATCTGTAAGGAACATTGACCAAACATAAGCTGTACCGTCAAGCTTAAAATTCTCCCTAGGTTATTCTGATATATTCGTGTAATTGTAAATCAAACAATGGGTATTTCTTTTTTCTTATTATCTATTCCATCAAAACTGGCCTATGTTGGTTTAATCATAAATAATCTTGCATACTCTTCCCCGGTAGTTTCAAACAATTCAGTCTGATTTCAAAACTTTTTTCTTCTTAGTTTGTGACTTAACAAGGGATCCTCTAATATCGTTGAGATTATAACATTGTTCATGTCATTGTTTTTGCAATGGTCCACCTACCCGTCTTATAGTTAAGGCAAGTTTAACTCTAAAATTGAAAATTATCACCGAAAATTATCTCTTATTGTTACGGGCAAAAATACGTGTAAATGGCTTATGAATGAATTGAAACAAAGTACAGAAATTCATGTTTGAATGCGTTTGGTGTTTCTCATTTAGCAAGTTTTCTTGGAGTACGTTTCGGGTCACAACCATGCGTGAAATGCGGTATGGGGTGAGAGAAAATCCGGACATTGCATTCCTTGCAGTGGTAGAAAATACAGAGCGCTAAAACTATGGTGTGTAACGACAAAGAGCCACAGTAAGAAAGGTTAATGATTATCTTAGTAAAATATCATCGATATGTCATTCTTAGAACCAAATCTTAATAAGTGGTATAATCAAAAGGTAAGACTTCAGTATACATATAGTAATGTACAGTGTTTTTGTACCTACTAAACGACCTACCAGTACACACTGCGGTTCATTTTCAATGACACTTCCAATGACAACAATAAATTCCCTACATGCGCGTATCCCGTTCAATGACCGATAGAGGGTAAAATAATAGCAAATATTATAAGCGCAGCGGCATAGTTCGACACAAACAGATAAAACGATAAATGCTGGCTAGAAAAACACTAATAAATCACAATCACAATATAAAAATATATACACAGATGTGTTTGAATAGCATTGATATATTAATTAAGTAACTCACGTTTAAAATAAGCCTCTTGTGTTATTGACGCCGTAGATGTCTATATGAGTCTAAAATATATTTCTTACAAATAGCTTGGCAGTGTATAAGTTAGCGAGTTTAGAAGGGGTTTTTTTTGCAGTGACCCATAGGTCGCCAAGTGGAAACTGTGTTCCTGTTCGAAACAAGCGACAGTGAATTTGTCAGCGTTTTAAAAAGAAATTGTATAATTGGCTGGATAGCTGCGTTCGGTTGAGATGTTGAAATATAAATGGGCAAGTAATTGTAAAACACATGTCTTAGCCCAGATCAAACTTGCCTCGTTCTTCCCAAGCCCAATTGAATGTTAATTATGCAAACTCAGTTCGCTTAGGCGGGTGTTTGATTACAAGTTAAAAATTATAAAAAGTAACAATAAATATGACAAGTACTCATGAAATAGTATATGAAACATCATTCAGCTGGTCTTGGTCATCTCATTCTGCTAATTAATTACGTTTGTTTTTATGCTAGGGAGTCACAAGGATTCCATAGAAGGCTAGGATTGGTTAATGGCAATTATAACAATCAACATATCCCAATGAAATGATTATGGGGGAGGGATGACATGCATTGGATTGGAATGGGTGAGTTGTCACCCCGATTAAAGATACACACCGCTGCTCTTAGTGTATGCTTTTAACATTCCTAACATTTGACATGCTTTTCCTTTTTTGAACTTAAATTTTTGATGAAGCATGCAAATTAAAGCATCCAACCATTCGATAATTTAGTCAAAATTTCTGTTTTAATTCCTTTTATTATGTGTATTGTAATATATATTAGTAATTTTGGAAAATCATTTCAGCGATATTTTGCGAAAGGCTATTATGGCCAAAGAATAGCATACTTTCCATAGATGGAGGTATTGAAGGTAACTGGACATATAATACAACCGCTTCTATTGAATGCCACCAGGGTTATACTCTGACGGGAAACAAAACGATTCGTTGTTCCAATTCCAGTCAGTGGAATGGGTCATTCGGTTACTGCGTAGGTACGTATGCTGGATTGTTTGATAGCATATTGCATGCACACTTTAATACTTGAGTAACAGCTGTAAACCCCGAAATGTGGATAAGGATCTAACGTTTTAACAGATGTTTATATTTTGGTCTAACCATATCTACTTGCATATTAAATATATATGATATCATGGTAATTGCAATTTCATTATGACAAGAAAGCCTAGCAAATAGACCGATCCGTATAATGTCTATTTAAATAAGTCCGTGGCTATATGACACGTTGCTTAACTTAAGGTTTCACATAACATGTACATGTCATTTGAAATATATTGAATGTATTATATTCGTAAACAGCTGCTAAAATTGTTACTTTACTTTTTCAAAGGGGAATCCTTCGTATTTGTACCACAATCGAAATGCCCTAGATGTTAATAGTCTGCCACAAATATATGTGCATAAGAATCCTGTAAAATCATACTATGACATTTATATTACGTAGACATTCATATTACGAAATACGAGTGTTCATATATCTTCGTAATTCGCGTAAAATAAATCTACCATATCCGACTTGAACCTTGCGCTCGTCAATGATCGTCAGATCCCAGGAACAACGATGGTAACCTAAATCTGCATAATTATATGATGTATATTGTGTACAACGAAGTTGAAGACATATAAAACAACCCCGCTACCAAACCTCACATGTCAACAAAGGTGGGTATGATGCTCTTCTCTTATTTACTGTCTGTTTGGAGATTTATTTAGGAGTAATTTTCAAAGTTACTTTTAATTGCTTTCTATTTCACGAAACTTACTTAAATTGCAATGTTTTGTAAAACAAAAATTTGCAACAAATCTACTGTTATTCGATTTTTAATGTGTTATGAAGCAACATTTCAGCTACGTACGTTAATTTGTACATTTGTTAGAAAAAATACAGGTACAAAGTCTATCTGTATTCCAGATAAACATGCAGCATCAAAGTGAAGAAAGACAAGGAGATTGTGCGCAAATGACTACTCAGTAGCAAAGAAAAGAGTGAAAGCCAGCACGCGTTTTTAAATTCTAACAAAACAATTTATTTCCCGACAACAATGTACAAATTGGTAAATAGGACTTACAGTTTG
>QKMX01369647.1:0-15277 GCA_003401595.1 Venustaconcha ellipsiformis | reverse complement strand
CTAACACTAACCTCTTAATTCTGAGCACCTAGTGAGGCAGTTATTAGTACCATTTTTATAAATCTTTGGCATGACTTGACTGAGATTTGAACCTGTGACCTCCTGCATCCGTGACTGATGCTCGAACCATGAGTGGTCGATTATGCTTGGTATTCATCTCTAATTGGGTTGAAAATGTAGAGTTTTGGTGATTTTCACATGCATTTGGAGTGTATGTGGGTGTGAAGATAATGGGTGAAATCATCAGAAGAAATGTTTTTCAAGCAAAATTTTTATTTACAGTTTCTCCCTGTTCTTGTGAGTATCAAAATATGTGCATGATGATGGTTGCATCGAAGTGTATACCAGTGGGTGTATTTTCATCAAACATACTGCATGCAGGCACAGTGACCTTGCCCATTACTGTTTTAGTGTTATCTTGATCTTACATCACCTACCTTGACCAAACTATGGATGGTTTACACTTGGGGGAGGGAAGAAGTCTATATTTTGAGATGAAACAGTTAGTGATCCTGAATACTGTGACCAAATAAAAAAAAATTGTTTCTTGTTTCTACACACAACTTGTAGGTCTCAGTCACTTGCCTCTGCCAAATATTTGAGTGACTTACATACTTGGTAAATAATGAAACTATTCATTACTTGGTAAATAATGAAACTATTCATTTGGAACTCAAAAGGTCAAAGTTTTTGATTTAAAAAAAAAATTGTTTTGTTTCAGAGCTTCCATGGTTTCAAGTTTTTAGGTCAAATACGCATGCAACTCTCAAAGGATGCAGCTTTTCTCTATGCAATGCATCCCTGTGATGTGCCTCTTTTTCCAGTAAGACACACCCCTTTTTTATAGTTTGGGTTAGCCATGGCCAATCCGCTGAATGGCTAGATTTAAGTAAACAGGCAAGAAGTTGTTGTGACTAATTAAAAGCCATTCTTCTCTGATATGAAGACCTAAGCAAACCCAGTGTTCTGTTGAATGTTTTATGTAAGCACCTGTGATTGTTTCACAAAAAAATGATGACTTTTGCTCATTTAATGGTGTTTAAATTCATGATGAAAGTAATCAGTGTTCTGTGAGTTTGAGTTAGACAATATCTTAAAATCATTCATATGCAATAATAATAATAATAATAATAATACCTAAGTACATGTGATTTAGATTAGTTTATTAACATTAGACACATTTTAAATCAGTGCAGAGAAGTACTTTAACTCATCAGAATTAGTCGTCATAATCTACTTTAATTTTCGGTAACTGGCTTGTGATGAAAATGACACTGATGTTAATTAAAGGCAAAAAAAACAGATGAAAGTGGGAGCACTTGACAAGGAAGATAACTCAAACTTGGGAAGTGTATTTAATTCTGACTATCATGACTATGATGACGATGCTG
Organism: Venustaconcha ellipsiformis; assembly: GCA_003401595.1. Lineage (NCBI taxonomy): Eukaryota > Metazoa > Mollusca > Bivalvia > Unionida > Unionidae > Venustaconcha > Venustaconcha ellipsiformis. Next base: position 13,886 of record QKMX01369647.1, on the reverse strand, counting down.
ATAAAAATGTTGGCAGGACTACTAATATGAGATAAAGAGGGTGGGAGAAGAGGTTCTTATGTTATAAAAATGGGAATCATATGGCATATTAAAAACAATTTTGTGAGTGGTATAGGACTGGTGGGAAGCAAAAATATTTTTGCTTGGAATGGAAATACTGACTTGCATCCTTTAGGTCTCATGAATTTGATCGTTTAATATTGTTGATGGCTTTCATGCTGTGTAAGAAAGGCAGACAATCCTATATGCGGTAGAGAAAACTCAGAAAATTAGTCTGAGAAATGATGGCTACAAAGCACCACAGTTCAGTACAGTAAAACAGTGAATTGACTAATCAGAATAATGGTTGAGCATTCTGTACCTGAGGACTTTGAGAACCAGAATGCCATACATATATTTGTCAAAGAACAGGAACAAGTAAAGAAACAAACTCATTTGAAAAACTATTTTGCAAATGGTTGAGTACAGTATGATATCAAACTTTGTGGGCAGTTTTTTGAAAAATACTTTTCTCAGATGTGATCTTGTGAGGCTGAAAATTTAACCCAGATGTATAATAAAATTATGATTGTATATTACTGTATTATTTTCCTTTATATTGTTTTGAGAGTAAGGGACTTGTGAGTTTATGGCAAGAACTCTCAGAAATAGGCTTGGGACTCTGAGTTCTGTGAGTAAAGAGTCCAGCATTCCTTATTCTGTGACTCTTTTGAGAGTCCTTTTGCATAATTTTAGTTTTATATCCAAAGTTTGTGGAGGATTTAAGATATGAAAGAGTGCTATTGATTGTGGAGTCAGAAGGTAAAAGGCTGTGGTCAGTGAAAGAAAAATGGGTTTTGCCTACATAAAGGACTATTAAACATGGGGTAGGTATACATGTATAATGTGCTGTACGTGATTTGCTTGTTCTGTATGTTTTTAAAGGATTTCTCAGATGAATTCAACATGTATTACTGTTACAGTTGGTGTGTATATGAGATTCACGAGGTTCAATGAAACACAAATAACATAAATAGTCAAGACATAAATGATATACATGTTTACATGTATAATTGAAATGAAGAAAACAGATGCTCTAAACTGACCATGTCTTCAAATGAACATAAACTCCAGTGCTCCATGTTTGTCAGACAGACCAATGTTTTGTTTTAAATCAAAATATTTACCCCAAAATCGACACCAGTTTTCCAAGAGGACCAAACTTACTCTTTAACTCTGCATTTTCTGTACAACTGCCATTTTGTTAGAGTGGTAATTACTTTTGAGAGAATTTTGCATGATTTGCATAATAATAATGATGTTAGTACAAATTGAATTTGTATATATTGTGGAAATTGTCTAAGTGTTTAACCATGATTGCAGAAGGCACTCTTTTTATTAGACAAGCTAAGCACAACACCTTGTTATTATGTAACATTCCAACTCTTCCAGGACAAAATCGGTATGGAGTTGCATGTACTTTGATAAAAAAGATTGATCAACAGCTGGTGATTAATATATTTATGGAGAACTCATCATTGATCATCACATTACATCAATAACCTTTAAATTAGGGTCAGATACATGTAAATATTACTTAAATATTAGTAACCTTAAGCATTTTTTTCTTCTTTCAGCTTGTATGATAAATTCAAGACAATATTTGAAGCCACATTTACACATTCAAAGAACCTGGCCATGTTTGTATTCATATACAAGAGTCTGACATCACTATTGGAACAAATTCAATCCAAGAAGGAACAGTATCACCCTTTTGTGGCTGCTTTTCTTGGAGGATACCTCATATTTGGAAAATACAACAAAGTCAATGAACAGGTAAGATTACAAATTATAGTGGAATCTTTTTGATAGCTAATTTGGATTTAAAAAATTGTAAATATAGCAAAATACTACTTTGAATCTAACTGATTATATTTTATCCATGCAGTTTATTCCTAAAACAAATTATTGTTATGTCCAAGCATGAAAGTGGGTGGAAAATTGCATTACCTTTATTCGTATGTCTCACCAGTTATGCTTTTGTGTTTCAGACAATTTTTAGGTGCTGTGTTGAGGCATTTCAGCACACTTCTTATTAATCAACAAATTTCACTAGTCATTCATGGCTTATTATAATTTGGTGCCACTTTAAATACAATCTTGCTGATTTCAGCTTAATTAGATAGTACTTTAGTTTGGTTTCAGACAGTCCTTATTTCTGAGTATGTTGCTCATTTAAGATGAATAAATTGATGTATTTTCGAATTGCACATAAATTAAATTAGTTGCAAGTTGTTACTTTTAGAATTACAAGAATTAAATCTTTTACTCATATTTTTCTTCACACTTAGAAAATATTTGATTGTTGTTGTTACTATTGTTTGAGCACTATTGTTTTGGCACTGTTGTTTGAGCATTATCTTAAGTAAGTGAGAAATAAATTGACTTGGAATTATACATCTTAATTTGTGATTATTGTTGTAACTTGTAAAAATAATTTTTTTAGTATATATATATGATAAAAACTATGCATACATTGTATTTAAATTTTTCTATTTCAGATCAATTTGTATGTGTTCTCTCGGGTCCTGTATGGGTTAGCTAAGATGGCAGTGAACAGGGGTTACATACCAAAACCAAAAGGTGATGCCTTTCCCTGGTTTGCAGCCTTTATTTGGGGAATTGTATTATGGCAGTTTGAGTATGAGAAACCAACGCTTCAAGATTCTTTACAATCTTCCATGACATATCTTTATCATGACAGTGATAAATGGAATTCTTTGAAGAATTTTCTGATATACAATAAGTAATTAGCTCATCAAAATGAAATTACTTGTATGAGAAGTTGTGCAAAAGCTACAGATCAAAAGTGTCTAAAAAATTTTAAGTACAGCTTAGTAATGAAAGTCCCTGCTTATGAGACCTCAGTTTCTGGTCCTGGAATCTCAGTTTTTAAACTTTAGTTTTACAAAATCTATATTCTGGTTTTTTTCAGGTGAATTTGCCAAAATTAAAATTTCACTAAGAGTACCACGAACAATTGATGAATTATTGGATTGTTGTAGACTGTAAACTTGTGTCATCAAAATACACATTCTTGTTTATCCAAATTCTAATTTTAGTCTTAATGACTTTATCTGACTCTTATTACTATCCTATGTGTCAGATGGAACATTACAGAATAGCTTTATTCTTTTCCAAAATACAAGATTTAAACTGTGCTTAGTGTTGTTTCTAATGTTTTTTTTTTGAAATTATGAAATGCATGTATCATTCATTAATGATTCTAGCAGTTAACTGCCATTGTCATTCTGCTATTTACAGTTATCATGCTGTTATCTACAGTTGTCATACTGTTATATACAGTTGTCATACTGTTTTTTTTATACATTTGCCATATTGGTATCTGTAGTTGTAATACTGTTACCTACAGTTGTCATACTGTTATCTACAGTTGTCATACTTTTCCTTTTTACAGTTGCCATATTGGTATCTGTAATTGTCATACTGTTATCAACAGTTGTATTACTTTTTTACACTTGCCATATTGGCATTTGCAGTTGTCATACTTGTTTTACAGGTGTCATATTTTTATCTGCAGTTGTCGTCCTGTCATCTGCAGTTACCATATTGTTCAGATGATATTGAGTCATTTGTTGTTTTGTTCTTTTTTATCACAGCTAAGGATTACAGGATGTGTACCTAGTGCAATGTTCATGGGTTTTAATGTTTGTCATATTAATAATGAAACCTAATTAACAGTTTGTTTTAAATGATTTTGCATTCATATGATCATGAAGGTAAAGTAGGTCAAGGTAACTCAATGAATTTAATTCTAATGGCCTTTGTTAGATAATTTTTTGGAATTATTGACTAATTAGGGATGATGAAATTAACATTATGCTGTTGATGATTTTAAATTAAATTTGGTTTTTGCCACTGCTTAAATGGATACAGATTTTATCATGTTAACAAAAGTATGATGTATTCTTTTATTTTTTTTGTTTATTGCCTTCAATCTTTACAGGGACCATATTAAACTGTAAGAGCTAAATTTTAAGTTTGTATTGAAAAATTCCAATAGTTTGTGTTGCAAGCTCTTTTGTTATGTGACGGGTACAAAATGCACCAACCTTCATATTTTGACTGATAAAAAATGCAAGAGATCTTCATTATTTAACTGATACAATATACACCAGGCCTTCATTATGTGACTGACACAGAATGCACCAGGCCTTTATTTTGTGACTGGTAAATAAAATACACCAGACCTTCATTATGTGACTGACACAGAATGCACCAGGTCTTCATTTTGTGGCTGGTACATAAAATACACCAGACCTTTATTATGTGACTGACACAGAATGCACCAGGCCTTCATTTTGTGGCTGGTACATAAAATACACCAGACCTTCATTATGTGACTGTTACACAATTCACCTAATCTTCATTTTGAGACTGAAACAAAAGCCTCTGTTATGAGACTGATACAAAATACACCAAGCCTTACCATTTACTTACTGTTACAAGGTACACCAGGCCTTCATTATGTGACTAGTAAAGAAAAGGTAAAACAGTCCTTTATTTTATAACTGGTACAAACTGCACCAGGCCTTCATTATGTGACTGATGCAAAATATGCCAAGCCTTCAATATGCAGCTGATACAAATACACCAGGCCTTAATTCTGTTACTAGAAAATACACCAATCCTTCAATATACAACTAAAATAAAATATACTAAGACTATTGTGTGACTGATACAAAATACACCAGGCCTTCATTATGTGACTGATGCAGAATACACTTGGCCTTAATTATGTATCTATAGAAAATACACCAATCCTTTGGTATGCAACTGAAATAAAATAAATTGGGCTTTATTGTGTGACTGATACAAAATACACCAGACCTCATTTGCATAAAACTTGTCAACCTGAGACAGTAATCAACTCAAAATTGTCTCCATCTGTAGTTTCTATAGATTGAATTAAATTAAGATCATTATTTCCTAGTTTATCTTATATAAGTATTATCTTATAGTTTTTCATTATGCAGAATGTGAGTTTTCCAGTAACCAGTCTGCAGAACTTAAGCTGAGTTTTCAAGTAATTAATATGCAGATTTTGAGCCAAGTTTTCAAGTAACCCATATGCAGAATGTGAACTGCATTTTCTAGTACTCAGTATATGGAACTGGAAATGATTTTTTCATCAGACCGTCTGCAGAACCTGAACTGAGTCTTCCAGTAAACAGTATGCAGAACTCGAGCTGAGCTTTCCAGGAACCAGTCTGCATTAAAACATTTTATGTAAATGAAACTTGAGCTTTATCATCATCTGTTGTTAGACAAAATGTACCTATGTATCAAACTTATCAACTGATTGGGACATGTAAGAGGGACAAACTTTCAATGTGGTAGTCATTTTCTCAGTCTTTAAGTTTACATGTAGTACAGCCTTTGTTTAGTGCTCTTCTGGTGACTGGCCAAAATTGATGTAAAAATAGGGAACAATTAAATACTATGGCAAATCAATATGCATATTTTTGCTACCATGTTGTTCTTCATAGGACAGGCTTTCATTAACACTGAATTGTCTAATGTGCCTACCATGCATGTCATTCCCAGGTTTGACTATAAGTAAAATTAATTTAATTTTGATGACATTCGGACAGGAACTGTTATATTTATCTCTCTTTAAATTACTATTGGCCTTCACAAAGGGTCTTCTTCAAGTAAGAATGTTTATGAATCATGAAATGATGATGTACTGAGTCTTTTTATCTGTAAGAATATGTTATAATTATCTTGGTGCATAGTTAATATGGTACTGACTTAGTATTAGAAACCATTTGCTATATCAATATGCAAGTATAGAAGCCATTTGCTATATCTATATGCAAGTACTTACTGCACCCAATTAGGTTATATGTCTGAAATTAATATCCCTTTTAAAATGACATTGAATATTCATAAAAAAATATTTCAATCTTTTTTGTGGCTTGAGGGGAGAGTGAATTCTGAGTTCTTTTGGATAAAGAGTGTTCTGTGTCTGCTTTTTCCCCATTGTAGTCTCTTCATTTCATATACAGGGAGCAACCTTCATGTCAAGGTGATTATATATCAGCAAACAGATTGTATACTACAATATTTTAAATAATTGGTAATAATGTACAACTGTAAATAGTTGTACTTTTGTTTTTGAATGTAATTGTTCATAAACATTTATTTTTGTAAATTAGATTATTTAATATAGAAGCAATTTCAACATTGTTGATTCTTGATTCAAGAGCATTTTTCAGATTTATCTGGTAAGGTCAATTTGAGCAGACGGCATGCTTTATGTTTGCCATGCAAAATGCTTACTATTTGCAGCCACTCATTGGTTGATCGGCTTGTTGTCTGATATTGCAATTTTCTTTATATAAATGAGAAACTTTTTCCAACCAGTTTCAAACATATTAAATTTATGTCATATCAAACTCTACATCATTTGTATTGCATGTACATAAAAACAGGCTTCATTATTTGCAATTGAGTATCAGCTGTAGCATACTTGTTTGCTGTACCTTTAATGAAAACATTCTAATGACTTTACACTAATTTCATTGTAAAAGTTGTTGAGTATGCATTGATGTAATTGTCTGCACATCATGTTGCTTTACATCAGCAGTATTTTTGTGTTTTCTGTGATAATTCTATATCCTAGTGATGGGAGAATTTTGGTGTAATTACTTTTTTTTGATGTAAATATTTAATCATTTGCAGAGATATTTAGAAATCCAGTATTAATATTTTTAGATTCCTGTTTATGTTAAAAAGAGAACAAAAATGTTAAAGTTGGCTTCAGTTATCAGCTTCATGGAGTCAGTTTCTTATAATGCATAGAACGTAAAATATATTTTAATCACATATTTATCTTTTATCTCTGTAGAAATTATTGTTTCTGCCTTTTCAAAGAAAAGCAAATGACACACTGTGCTTCAGTCCATAAATATGGATGTCCATCCAGCGCACTTTCTCAGCTACTCTTTGACTTTAAAGCCATTTGAGATTAATTTATAAAACTTTAATAATATGCATCATCACTTACAGGTTGATCTTGTACCACTTTTGTGGTCCTATCATCAAGATCAAGGTCAGATGTCGATGATTTAGGTTTCAGTCACATTTTCACATTTGTTTTCTAGCTAAACAACTGTTTAAGTTAAAGGATGACACTTGGTATACTTATGTACATCTGAGGTCTTATCATCAAAGTCCAGGTTATTTTAAGATTTCTTTTGTTTCTGTTTTATATTATAAAAGCTGTTTGAATCATGGTTTTGCACAATGCTTCTCAGTTTGATGGTATCTCATTATCAGATACAAGATTTTATTTTCAAGGTGAAGGTCGTTCATCAATTTGTGTTACTCTTTCCTGCACTTTTCTGCTACTGATCTCCAATACAGGAATTTAAAACTTGGTTACATATAAAGTATGCCCAGTATCTTTACATCTCAGTCTTAAATATCATGGTCAGATTTAGCGATTATAACTTGAATGACATCATTATGGTAGGCAAGGGAAAAAATTTCACTAAAATTGCTTGATTTACTGTTATTACATATTTTGCCCACTCAGACAACCCAGTTTCCTTGTATCTGTGAATTTTATTTCAAAAGACAAAATAGATTATATTGACAGTACTCAAAGAAAAATTGTTTTGGACACAGACCCCTGGCTAGTGACTCAAATAAACTCACAAGCCCTGACTGAAATTTCACAAGTCTGGACTCCAATTTCCACATGCCTAAAATTTCCTCTTTTTTAATATTGTCACACAATGTTGCAATAATCACAGTTCGAATACGACTTCAATAGGGTTCAAATGTAATGCAGGTGTCATTAGTTTTCATCACTACACTCACTGGATGGTCCTGGTGTTCAAACTTCTATGATGGATTTTCTTAGTGAATCTTGGTCAGAACCAAGTTGACTTATGTCGATGTGTTGTTGTGCAAAGAATTAATAACCCACATGCCCCACACCCCAGCTTTTTTTTTCTTTTTTTTCTTCTGTTTTTTTCTTCTTTTTTTTTGCAGGCATGCTTCCTAAAGTAACACTCTGTCAATCATGAGTTATTTATTTTTGTTGGGCTTTGCTGATAACTAATTGCTTCCTGAATCTGCTTAAAAAATGAATTACACTAGAACACTATTCCGACAGCTGATCATGCTTTGCATCCTGTATATAACTTCAAAGAAACCTTGCTGCAGTTGATAAACTTGTCAAAAGTATAATACATATGGCTTAAACATTCTACATTCAAGGTAAAAATATATAATAATTTTTGTTATTGTACACACGCTCTGGTATCTCTTTGATTTAACTGTGATGGGTTGTTCTACTTCCTGATCCTACCTATGCAAGTTATCACAATGGGCTCACCCACTGAAGCCTTCAAACACATCTGACTAGCTATTGTCAGCCAATTAACTTATTAAGTAATATGTCAAATGTTGGTTTATAACTGACCTCTTTGCTATTAATTGCCACTATTATAGTTTTATATAAGCACCAATCATGACTGTTTACTGTTTATACATGCCACATATAAAAGGCATATACTGGAAGTGTTTTTATTTATTTTTTGTTTTTGTTTTAGATTACTCAAAATTATGTCTTCTCAAAACGTGACAGTGCCAGGGGGTTTGGGAGTACAAAATCATATTTTTGCATGCTTCAATTTGATTAAAATCAGATCTCAATTTAATGCACATGGGCTTGTATCATGTCTACCAATTTAAACATCAGTGATACATATATTATTTTATACTAATGTATATATGACTTTTAAGCAATGATACAAGCCCCAGTAATTTCACATAGGGCAGTGGTGGTGTGATTTAGATTGCAGTGTGTTAGGACAGGTTTGTCAACATCTTAAAAATACATTTACACATTTCATCAGTGTGATCAAATTTTACTCAGGTAATTTAAATTTCTTTTTGATGAACCCATTGGGAATCTCATGTAAAACACAGAACAAGCACAATCTAAAATTAGAGGAGTTCCAGGTGTCAGGTTATCAGATTTTGTGAGGACTGATTGACATGATAGATTTTTGTAAGATAATATTTTTTGTTATATTTTTCTACATCTTAATGACATGTATGTGCATGTATCAGTATGGAGTTAATTCTTCATTCACTTTCATGGAATAGCCAATCTATACTATCAATGGCAATAACCTTTTAAATTCCAAATATGGAAACCAAGAGAGCTTGTACCCCCCCCCTTTTGTAATCTCATATTTAGTGATTCTTTGTACATTGGGGGTTTTTTTTGTATCATATTTTTGTATTTGAATACTTTTCTCAAATGACTGGTAATGCAGGTCATATATATATCATATTAGGGAGCAAAAGTGAAACTCATTTCACAAATTTTGACTTTCTATAACTTCATTATTAGAAAAGCTTGTATTATTTAAGTTTTTAATTTTAATTTTTTAGAATGTTCTCATCCTCTTATCTCCTCAATACATGCTACATTTGAATAACATACCTTCACCAAAAAGTTTTATTTCTTAGTATTGCATTGTCTGTCAGATCTTGAGCTGGAAGCATAGGGGATATTAGAAATGTGGGTCAGGGTTAACACATTTAAATTCATATAGCCCAGTTGGCTACTACGTCATGCCATGACTCATGTTTCTTTAATTCCAAACTTAAAAGACATTTGTATCTTTGAGAACTTTGAGAAACCAAATTTAAGCTTAGCTGCCAGTCTGCCATGATGTTTTCAAAGTGGCCACATAGCTTCTATTTGCTCTGTGGATTCTGGTCTTAAGCTTGAGTTGTATTATTTATTTTTTTTTAAGAATTTGGGGCCAAGTTTTTATTAGTGAATATTTTGTTATTTTTCTTTAGCAAAGTGAAAGTACGTAATATCTTGGACATAATTGTGTACAAAAAATAATAAATGAAGTATTCATCTGTAGTGTGTAAATAAAAGCCACAGAGCACAGAGATCTAATGTTAATCCCCACCACTCTTTTGGTCTCTATAGTGGGAAAGTGGGGTGAAGTTATTGTGGAATCACATAGATCTGTGCTGTCAGATTTCATAGAAAATGCATCATAATGTACATGACCCTATCACCTAAGCCTATTATTTTGCTCACCTTGCTGTAAGGTATGAGTAACAAATTTTTTTAAGAAGGAAACTAATATTTTTGTGCATTTATTATTATACATCAGGTAAAATGTAGGATGTTTGTTTTTATTATGTCTGTACATCTGTTACCTATTATGCACAATGATTTTAGTTTTACACCATCTAACTTTTATCATATTGTGTGAATGGCAAGTACTTGAAGTAAGGAATAAATGTATCAATTTGGGGGTAAAAAAAAAGTCAGTCATTGACTAAACAAAGATAAATGGTTTCATAGAACAACATTAGTTCATGACTTGCTCTTGTAGTATGGAAGAAGCCTACTGATTAAGGGTTAAAAAAAATCAAAGGTCAAGGTCACTGGCTCAAAGAAGGCACATGGTTTCAGCACAAAACCTTTAGTTTAAGATCACAGACCTGGACTAACCTTTGGATGGCTTGCACTTTGAGTAAAGTGGAAGCTGATATATTTTTGGGTTAAAAGGTTTGAGTTTAAGGTAACTGAATGAAAAACGGGATCTGCACAGAACAAATTCAGTACTCAGTCATTTACTTCCACTAAAGTTTGTGATTAGATTACACTTTTGGGCAAGAGAGACTCCTATTGATGCTGGTCCAAAACATCAAATGTTTGAATGTGCCAAAGAAGAAAACTGGGTTTTGAACTTGAGTTCTAGACCATTTACCTTGACCAAACTTTGAGGAGGACTTGCACTCAAAGTAAGGAAGAGGCAGGCTTATGGATTTTGCACTTTTTTTGCACCAGACTAAGTTCTTTGAGCACACTTTGTGGATGACTTGTATTTAGGGTTGGAGAGAAACCTGTGGATTTGGGGATCAAAAGGCCAAGGTCATGGTCATACTAAAAAGTAGGTTTCTTCAAGACTGCATGCCCAGATCAAAGTTCAAAGTCATTGACATCCATTGGTCAGTAATTTCCAGAGTCAGCCATGTCTTTGTAAATCCAGAGAGAAGAATTAAACATGGAACAGGCATATATTGTCTTGTTCACTGTATTCTTGTTGCTTAACTTTCGGTGAGAACTTTCTTCCATGAATGTGTTTGGACCTCAAGTATAGATGTGTCATACCTAATCACTTCTTTCAACAGTCAGTTAATTCTTCAGTCCTCATGTTTGTTAATCTAAAATTCCCATCAGACATCTCCATACTTCAAAATAACTTCAAATGCAGGTTTCTTTCTGGATACAGATTATTTCTTAAATGCTGTGAGACCATGTGTGTAAAACTGTAGTAGAGCTCTTTTAATATTATAGAGTACAAGTCACTGTGACCTAATATTCATACTTGTTTGTAGGTCTGAATGTTTTGAATATTGCAGTGCACAAAAATTAACTGAAAATATTTCAGAACACATGCCAGGTCATGTGGCGCAGCTCGGGGCAAGGCACCTTATTTATATTGTTTTGTCATGATAAAATCTTTAGTATTGATGTGACATTCATTCCATCAATCAGTTAATCAATTAACCTCAAATATGACTTTAAGCCTGTATCTAAGCTGTCAAAAGTACACTGTCTGACTTTATTTTTATAGTTGTACCAATCTCTGAGATAACAGTCTGGAACATGTTCTGTTTCAGATAAAACGTCAGTGAAATTGTAGCATTGACATTAAGTAAGAAATTTTGCCATTCTATCCAGACACATTAATAAGCAACAAATTTTGGAGTGAAATGAATGATATAAGAACATAACAGAGATTTACATAACATTTTGAAATTGATTTTTTTCCATAGAAGTAGCATTTGTATCCCAATATATTTCTTAAAATTTTATGTTTATACAGGTAGATATATTTTGGCAACTAATTTAAATGTGTCAGTTCATAAATAGGAGCAACAGTATGTCCAGTAATTATTGATCAATTGATCTATAATCTTTTCATATTAACATTAGCAGAAAGACAGAAATCGAGGAAGATATTAAAGAGAAAAGTATTTATTAAATCCAGTCTTTCCTGTTTAAGTTACAAAAATGAAAATGGTTGAATATGTCTCAGTTTAGTGGTTAAAGTCAAATGAGGGCCATATTACTGTAAAAAAAAATGGCACAATATTTTGGAAATAGAATTGAGCCTTAATATATTTATTATGTCCATGAATGTATCTGTGATTTAATTCAGCAAATCTAAACTTAATAAATGAAAATAAAAGCTATAAATACCTTTATGGAGATATCAGTACACATGGCTACGAGCTTGTCAAACACTAAAGTTAACATGTATAAAAATTGAACCAAACATACATATCACTGAAAGTAACATACTGTTTCTATGTTGCATACAATGCATGCACAATAAATTTTATTTAATCCAGTGCATTTGTCCTTAATTATTTGGCAGAAAACAAAGATAATATATGCAACAATATTGCTTAACTATTTGAAGGGGAAAAATTTAAGAGTTCCAAAACCTTGTAATGCCTTCACATCTTACAATAAAAACTTGGCATTTGAGTAAGACATAAGGATGGATATGTTTTTGTCTGGTGATGGGTACTGTGGAGATACAGGGATACAGTTATTTTACTCGTGAACAAAATAACAGCAATAAATTAAGCACAAATTCACAACATTGTAAATGCAAAAGCAAGCAGCTTCTTAAATCATGGTGACCACACTTTTGAATTTTTTTCCAGTTGCAGATTTGTTGCTGAGATAATGATTTGTATAAGAAAGGAATATTTTGGGAGTTGTATTCATTGTTGGAGTTTCTTGTAACTTAATGGATTTTTTGCACATTTTCTGCAAGTGAATAAGAAAAGTTTTAATCTTAAAAGAGTTTGCTTAGATTGACCCTACACTGTTGATCATACATGAGGCATCATTTACATTTAAATGTTATATAATTGCATTTCTGATTTTATTTGTTGAAACAGCATGTTTAACACATTATTGGCTGTATCATGCCAAAGAAATCGAAGCTAAGTTCCTTTCCCATTGACTATTTGGCATCTAACCCAACAAGCCTGTGACCCTTGGATTTGGAGTCCAACACTTTGCCAGCTGGACTGCCACTGCTCCCATGCACTTCTGGTGTTAAAACATTTAAATTTAAGTGCAGTGAAGTTTATATTCTTTTATTTTGCAATAGTTTGTGGATTGGGGACGGTATTTTGTGAATATCTTGCCAGGTTCTTGTTGTCTGCCTCAGATAAATGAACATGACATGTTTGTGAAGATGACATACTGTATCATGATTTTTGGAAATGGATTTTTTTGTTCATATGCCATTATCTGTTAATCTTGACACTACACAAGAGGAAACACAAATTAGAAGTTATGATTTATGATAATGAAACTTATAAAATAAGCAGATTGAAGAGCTAAAAAAAAACATAGGCAGGAAAATAGAACCAAACAGAAAATGATATATTGAATGAAGATTTGCAATATGCTGAAATCATATAGGTTTAGCATCTAGCACAGCAACTTTAGTGAAAATATTGAAAAGATTAAATTGCAGTGTTAGAGAAAAATAAATTGTCATTAGGTGAAAGGTCTGAAACAACTGATTAAAAAAAAAGGGTGTAACAATAGCTGTTATAAACTACAGCAATAGCATTGGCCTTATCATTAAATGTTTTGTAAAAAAAAAAATTGTTGTAACAGGCATCTGAGAATGTCTTAAAAGCTTCAGCCTCCTTTTCCAGTTGAATCATTTTGCTTTTACAAATTAAAAACTTGCTACAGTAAAACCTGTCTTGAAAGACCACTGCTATGTGAG
>QKMX01369626.1:15058-25801 GCA_003401595.1 Venustaconcha ellipsiformis | reverse complement strand
GGGGGGGGGGGTATCAACAAAATGAGGAGATCCCAATGGTATCCAGGATCAGAGCTCAAGAAGCTTCCTTATTTTAAACATTTCTAGGGCATGATTTTCACCACAGCTGTAAATAAAACCTGCTCTTATATTTAACTCACTTTTAGGTGGAGCGCACACTGGTTCAGTACCCCCCCTCCGTATTGGCTTGCATGTATGATAATACATAGGAGAATGAATGGATTTTATCATTTGACCCATTTTGTAAATTTATCTGGAAAAGACCTGGCATAAATCATGTTAGATTGTAATATTTTTTATAGAGCATTTGCTTATTTCTTGACATTGCAGTTCAGAAAATTGTTTTGTTTTGGAATGCTAGAATCTCTCAAGGAAATCAGTTGTTAATGAATAATATATGATATTGCATGTGTCATTCTCACTTTCAGTGAAATTACTAGCAGCAGTAACACTCCTTGTGTTTTTTACCTTATTAAAAAAAAACGTATATATGAAAAGTTATTTTGGTAAAAAGATTTGTCACACTGAACTTATGGAAAGTTATTTTTAAAACAAAATTTTAAAAAAATCAGTAAATCTGGATCTTTCCCCTTTTATACATTATTAACACCATGCTGCTTTTATAGTTGCATGTTGCATGTCTACATCTTTGATATCTTAAAGGTAAAAGCTCATAGAATATCCCCCCCCACCCTCAATGTGAAGAGCTTTGATCTTCAAGGTACTTAAAACTCATGGAATACCCACCTGGATGTACAGCTTTGATCTTAAAGGTAAAGACTCATAGAATACCCCCCACAATGTGTACAGCTTTGATTTTAAAGGTAAAAGCTCCTGGAATACCCCCTCCATGTGTACAGTTTTGATTTTAATGGTAAAAGCTCATGGAATATCCCCCTCAAAGTGTACAGCTTTGATTTTAAAGGTAAAGGCTCATGGAATACCACCCATAATGTGTACAGCTTTGATTTTAAAGGTAAAGGCTCATAGAATATCCCCCCTCATTATGTACACCTTTGATCTTAATGGTAAAAACTCATAGAATACCCATATCAATGTGTACAGCTTTGATCATAAAGGTAAAGCTTATAGACTACCCACTTCAAAGTACAGTATACAGCTTTGATCTTGAAGGTGACACCAAAGCAATGAGATGTGACACAGCTTAGAGGCTATAAAAAAAACACAAAGATTGCCACATCATATGCACATCTCAAGCACTTTTATGACCTTGAACTTTGGGCTAAAAACCTGCCAGCTGCATGATAATGCATGTAGCTGGTAAAAATTTTATCTAAATATCTTAAGTGGTTTAAAAGTGGCAGCCTGGAACAGGTCAATAACTTACCATGCTTTTTACCCTTGCCTTTGGTTGGTTTGGGGTGGGGGTAGGAGACCAAAGGCCAGAGGGTATAAATATGATTATGTAAAACAGTCATATAGCTAGAGGTTATTAAATCCTTTTCTGTTAAATGTTTACTTGATATACTTCATTATCAACTTTAAATCCTGTTTATATTCTGCTACTTGCTTGAGATCTTAAGCAAAGATGATCCCATGACATCCATGCTCACTTCTTTTCCTAATTCTGTTATTGAAAATACCTAATTGTTTTCCAGGTTGCTCTTGGTCAATTTAAATAAAGAGAAAATGGCATAAGCTGGTAGAGTAAAATATTATGAAGGTTATTGGTTTGATGTCAATGTTAAAGATGTGGTAATTGATGAACCTGATATTGTTAACTTAACTGATACAGAATTTCAAACTCCTGCAAAATCATCATCATCATATACAGATGGAGTTGATATAAATATAGATTATAAAAAACATGAGGATAGGACATTGTTTTATTATAGAATAGGCAAAGATAAAACAGATTTCATTTAAAAATATAGATTTTAAGAAAATTTTCATTCACTAGCAGTAAAGCTGGAAAGCGAATAAAGGTGGAAGTGAAGGGAAACTAGCTAGCAGTGCAGGTGAAGAAAGTCATGGAGATGCAAGTAATATTGATAAATTTTATATTGCAAACTCTAATAGAATGAATTTTTTAAGATGTTACTGCAACACAACTGAGTAAATCTACATTGACACTTAACACTGATGAATGGGGTAGGCACCTGCATAAATGGTTTAACATTCCTGTTTGGGCTGTGATTGATTTTAATTGGATAATGGACAGATTGATAAAGAGGCAAGGTTAATTGGGGTTTAAGTAGTAGAAAAATGATAAAGTGGAGAAATCCACAAACAACTTCTGTGCCATATGAAACAAGTCTCATAAAATGAGATTTTCCAAATATAGTAATTAATAAGGATGGCATTGAGAGAATTATTCTAACTTAAATGGGTGTGTGTTAATTTTTGGTGAAATCTTTGGAGGTTAGATCAATTTAAGTCTGATTGGCCAAGCTAAATAAGGGGGTGGGGTGTTTCCCAGATGAAATTCAATGTTTTAAGTTACTTCCTTTGTGAAATGAATCAGCCTAAGTGTCTGTAGGAAGGCAAGATGTTGACTGGTGAAGTAGTCAAATTTATCCCCTTCTGAAACTTTCCCCAATGAAAGAATCAGCTTGCCAATACATTCCCTGGGGGACACAATCGGCTAATCAATTCTTTTCCCCTCCAGCTGAAAATTTTCCCCAGAGGAATTGCTAATTTAATAAAAAATTTAATTGTTGGACAGATGCTTTGATTTATTCACATAAGACTAAAGTTTTAGTCAACTTTTATTTATTACATCGATTTTCAATCTAGATCTCACATGGGAAATGGTTCACATGATAACTTGTGTTACATTACTTGCAGATATTTTTATGAATGAGTTTCATAGTAGAAAATTATTTTAATGTCAATTTGTAATCTGACATCGGTTTTCAAAGCTCTCCAAGGGCTGGAATTCTTATTTTAATGTCAATTCATAATATTTGACATTGGTTCTCAAAGATCCCTGAGGGATGGAATTCTTATTTTAAACCATCAACATTAAATTCAATTATCAGTCCCTAAAAGAAGTGAAAACAACTATAGGATAAAATATTCTCGGCAAAGACCTGGTATAAAACAACCCTGAAAGGACCTGGATTTAGCATGAAATAACCCAAATCTGATGCCAGACACAAAGCAGATGGTTTAGATGAGTGGCAAACAGATGCATGTACTACTACTACAGTTATGCTTCTATAAGTAAGAGTTTCTGAATCAAACATTGCTTAAGTCAGACAGCAAATAGAATTTAAAGTCATAAATTGGTAAATAATTTAAATTACTTTGTATTTTGCCTAAAATTTGTCAGGAAATGGTTTAAAGTTTGCGAATGATTTTCAAGAAATTTCTATTTTCCAGACACTGTGTGGTAAAGTTTTGGTTCATATCCATTACATATTTGTTAGAATTTTAAAGGCTATCAATACTGTTTGATATTGGTCTAAGGCTCATTTTGTAACAGTAACAGTAATCCAATTCGGAAAAAGAAAATACAGTTTTCGGGCTTAATGAATACAAGTAAACATCATGTTGATTTCATATGAAATTGCTGAGATGTAATGTGTATCCAGAGTACCTTACTGTTGTCACTTATTAGTGTGTGGAAATTATCATACAATAAATAAGTAATCTTTATAAAACCTGCTCAGATATTAAAAACAAAACCAGAACTAGACTTATTATATGCTCCATTGATTTCTATAATTTGGAAATGTTTGAAATAAAAGGATAAGTACCTGTGCAAGACAGATGTGATATGGACAAAAAAACTTGTTTCTTACTTGCATTGCAGTATACACGTTTTGGCTCATATAGTATGTACTCATAGACCAGATAAATGACACAATCTATGGAAATGATGCCTAGTGGTTAGAACAAGGGCACATTCTGTTAATAAGCAAACGTGTAGCATTACTGAAAAATGAATGCTGTGTTGTTTTTTACATCAGACAACAGTAACAAGGAAACCAAGATATTTTGTGATACCTTGGTAATTTACGGAACAATCCCCAATTTATTTATTCTGTGAATGCTAGTAAAAAGCTTGTCTGATTATTTGGAATATTTAATTGTAAAAATATTTGGCACCTTTTACACATTGATAATTGGTGCATGAATCTGATCTGCATGCATAGAAAATTGGTTCTGTGCTATGGTGAGCCCCCAGGTCCCATTACACTAGGTTTTCCTGGCTAACTAGTCATTCACAGAAAACAGAATGACATTAAGTCTAACATGATGTAATACTGTTTGCTTTTAGAGTTCACATTTTGTTTATCTTATCCCAACCCAATACAGTTATGTGCAGAGTTGAAGGGTTTTGTGTAGATTATCAATAATGTTTGTTCAGAGTTCCTAAATATCTGGGTACTTGTCTACAAAGTTTAGTCACTTTGGGTCTGTGTAGAAAAAACAATGCATCCAAGAACAAATGTTCAACAATGGTTGTGCACTCAGATTTTGAAAGTTGGTACAAAATATGCACCAAAGCAAATAAATGAATTTTGAACCTAGGTAACACACAGTACATACAAAATGTTTCCATTAGGTGCAAGATCAGAACTATCTCCATTAAATTTTCAACTTGAAATTTAAGACCAGTAAAATTTCTGTATAGGAATTGTAATAAAGTAATATGAAAATGTGTATGCTGTAAATTAAAGATATAGTGGTATGCTTTCTTTAGTAAGTATTTGACCCTTTCCTTTTGTATTATATTAGTGAAAGCTCTGCATTGATTAATTGGTAATGAAGCAAATAGTTATCCATTAAAATACCAGTATAGAAAGGATAGGAGCAAGAAAAATCAATCTAAATAGCAAAGTATACTACAGACACATCTACACAAAAGAAACCCAATAAGGAAGTAACAAATTTGTGGTCAACCTTGTTGTTTAAAACTGGTGATCATTCATTTATGGACAGCCATGTAAATGTATCTCATCAATAAAAAAAATTAAATTAACTGCTGTGGTGAACATAATGGGAGTCAGATTGGCACCATTTTCATTTAGAACCAACTAGGTAACATAAGATGACTACTGGTATAACCCCATGTTGATATAGCCATTCATTTGGGACAATTAGAGATAACAATATTTTAAAGATAGCAACCATAGTTGTAATATGGAGCATCAATTTGTATCATTTTCAATTATGACCAGCTAGACACCATGAAAACTCTTCTCATGAAAGTCCATGTCAAAATGACATTCCATTTAAGAGTGCTGGTATAAGCCGATAAAGTCTTCCATTTGGGAGAAATAGAGATAACAATATTTTCATACTGAACATCAATTTGTATCATTTTCATTTATGACCTGCTAGACACGATAAGAACTCTTATGATGAAAGTTCATGTTGAAATGTCCTTCCATTTATGAGCAGCAATAACAATTTATAAAGATGGCTACCATGGTAACCACACTGGATTTCCAATCAGCACCATTTTAATTTAGAATAAACATGACATTAAAAGACATCCTCTTGTGAAATCTGATGCTGATATAGCATTCACTTTGAATGAGTAACAACAAAACGATTTTTCAACAAAAAAAAGTTATGGACATTTTATATCAGATTTGCACCATTTCCATTTAGGACCAATGAGACACTACAAAGACTATTGGTGAAAGTACAATGACCAGACATATTGGAGAAGACGTGATTACCATTTTTCACATTGCCATTGTGGTGGCTATATTGGGGGTTGGACTGATACCACTTTTATTTATGGCCAACTAGACATCATCAGAAGATTTTTAGTGAAAACTCATTGTTGCTATGACCATCCATTCAAAAGTAATGATAACATATTTTCAAGATGGCCACTGTGGCAGCCATACTGGAGTCCAAACAATACTGTTTTCATTAGGACCAACTAGACCATGGGATGAATGTGTGTGTAAATTTCATGGCAATTTTCCAAGGAGGAGTAATGGTATCAAACTGACAGAAAGATGGATGATGGATAACAGACCAACCTGTAAAATCTTATTGGTAATGCCCAGTATAAAGCTAATGGAAAGATCTGTGATGAGATTCAGATTAATAATAATTATATTGGATAGGTACATAAAATCCAATAATCTGGTGGAAAACAAGCAAACAAAATGACAAATGAAACAAATCACCCATACAGTATTATCTGGGCAGAAAAACAAAAACCTTCCAAAACCCTAGAAGGTTTAACAACTGCTGTCTTGTAACATTAAAATATTTTATACAGTGTACTTTAAACAGACTGAGCAGCGCTTAATACAAAGTGCTCACCAATCACTGTCATCAGAGTCACCTCTGTCTGCATGGGTTATGAACATTTGGCCCAGCCAATGTGGACATGTGAGAAAGCTTGCCATTAGTTTCCTATGGGTTGATGGCTTTTCCCAGGTTCTTCCTCCACTGTCATAATATTGGCTGCCATTTATAGTCTATCATGTGCAGAAAAATGTCATTTAATGTACAACAAGAACATTAGTTATAATATGCCTGAAATCAGTGATTGTTACAGGAAGAATGTGGGTCACCATGCCGACTTTGTGTTTGCTCATAATACAGATGGATATTACAATATTAAGAGACTTCGTAGTAAATCACATGATTTTTCATTTCACCACACATCACAGTGGGACAGTTAGTCACTGCCAAGCCTACCCTACAATGAAGCTCCAGGGTGGAGGGGTAAATACCTTTATTTCACCACCATTACTCAGTAGGCATAACTTTTTCAACTCTACTGCTAAGGGGTGGTGCTGGAGGTGGCTGGTCAACATTAATGATTAATGTTTTGTCTTAGACAAACCATTTTCAAAAAGCAACTTGAATGATTTCACAAAGCAAACATAACAACATGCAAAATAGAATAATTTTATGTGTATTTAAAGTGTGATAATTTATAAACAAGAAAAAATGATCTGATGAAGTAAATTGCAAAACTATATTTCAAAGTGTTAAAAAATATTGTTGAAGAATACAAAAAGTGTACATGCAAACATAAGTATTTCTAGTGAAATAACTTCATTTGAAACATCTTCTGAACTTTCTTATGCAAAGTGAATAACTTTGACCCTGAAAGAACACAGAAGCAATAGTAGTGATACTTGTCAATAGTTAAATGTTTTAGGGAAGAACATTTGGAAAGATGTGAGATAAACAGATTTGTATAAAATAATAGATATTAAAAATAACACTTCATAATTAAATAATTGTACTTAAATTTGTAATGCTGCTCCTTAAACTTTGTAATTAGAATAAATGAAGAAATAACCAAAAACTTGTGCTTGCACTGCTGTTAGTGACAACATATTATATAGTCATTATGACACAAAGAAGTTATTGTGACATAAAAACATCAATTGCCTTGGTGGCATGCTACTTACAAATGGATACTCTTTTTATCTGAGTATTTTTCTAGTATGTAACAGAAATGGTCAGGAAGTTCTAAATGCCATTACCATAACAGTTTTCTGCTTTGCATGATATGATTTAGCCAATCTAAATGCTTGTTACATAAACTTTATATGATATAGCCAATCTGAATAATACAAAACTTGGTCAAATTTTGTACTTGTACATATAGGGTAAGCAATTAAATTTCTGACCAATTAATTAATTTCAATCAATTACTGTGCATTACTGATGATAGCGATTGCATAATATATACATGCAATCTGGCCAGACTCTTAGTATGTGTATATGCAAATGATGCATACAGCATTTCCCAGTTCAAATTTCCTCACACACACTAATCTAATTGGACCAACTCAACCATGATTCTTGTACTGACCAAGAAGCTATGGATGAAAATTTAGTTCCATTTGTTCACAACATCACAGTAAATCCTTGTTTTGTAAATAGCAAAAATAATCTGAATGGTATATAATTGCAGTCACCTGCATGCATTCAATGTTTGATCAAGAATGTACCAATCACATCAATGCATTATCACTTGTCTTTTATGCTGCTATTCGGAAATGTTGAATCCATAGGCAACATGGGGCTAAAAAGGACTAGCAAAATGTATCAGTCAGATATTGACGACTCTTAGCCAAGCATGACATGATGTGCATTCATAGTAATGTCTTATTTTCTAACGATATGTCAAAAATTCTGAAAAGATGCAAATGCAACTTCCATTTTAAGATTTCAGTTACACTGGATTAATACTCCAGTAATATTAACCAAAAGAATAAATCTGACCACCCAGGAACACAAACAAGCGGGGCAGTAATATTAACTAATAGAATAGTTCTGATCCTCCAGGAACACTAACAAGCAAGGAAGTTAAATATTAACTAATAGAGTAATTCTGACCACCCAGGAACACTAATAAGCAAGGCAGTAATATTAACCAAAAGAGTAATTTTGACTGCCCAGGAAAAATAACAAGCAATGCAGTTAAATGTTAACCAATAGAGTAATTCTGACCAGCCAGGAACACTAATAAGCAAGGCAAAACAATCGTAACTAAACTGAACAATTAGCTTCAAATACAAAATAAAACTTATCAATTCATAAGTCTTCATAAGAATCTATACTGATATTGTTTAAATGTTTATTTTCTTTTCCCATCTCCCACCTTTCTCTCATATCTCAACTATCTTGTATATATCTCAGTGTAAATTACTAAACTTCAAATAAAACCTGAGAAGTGATTAATATTTGAGTGGTAGTGATCAGAATCACACACCAGTTGATTGAAATTTGCCAATTGATTTGATAAATTGAACATTTTCTTTTAGTTCCTTAATGACATTATATTTTGAATTTCTTTACTTATGATCATAACCTCTCACCAACTTAAGAACCCACCATTTAATATTTTGGCAGGTGGGGCGAGTACCTGTGATTATTTATGCTTTTTTTAAAATTCAGGCCTTCAAATAGATTGCTTTGATTTATAGAAGAAATAATAAGAAAAAACCTAGTGCACCTATCTTATTCAAAATGACAAACCACAACAAATTATCTGTAGGTAACAGAACAAAATATTTATCCTACACCCCGCAGCCACCCCCTAAATGATCAGATACGCATATCTATACACAGAAGTGTCTTTAATAGATACCTCCAGTGGGGGTGTTTCCAGATTTGAATTTGCCTTGACTGCCTAGTTCTTTCAGCAGAATCTGGAATGACTTCTCTAGTTGGTACTTTCCACTGAAATCGGCATAAAGCTTGGCTCCGAGCATACTTCCCAGCCAGCCCCTAGGCTGATAATTGTTTTGCATGATAAGAGGAATGTATTTCTTACGCAGCTTGTATGTGTACTCTCCTTCTGGAAGATAATGAAACATTCACAAATAGGATCTATAACATACAGAATCAACAATGAATTTCCTTTTAAATATGTGCAGGTTTAAACCATGATAAATTACACACACATAAAAAATTATAAAAATTGACTCAGAGCAAAAAACATACTCATTTTGCACAACTGCAGCATTGGGTTCTTTGCTTGGTTCTGTTACACACAGACAAAAGGTAACGGGTTTCCTATTCAAGTAGGGTGTTTTTCTCTAAGTGTGGAAATCACAATTCCCTGAGTTTGAGTTCAAGATTGAATTTCACTCTCATCCTATCAAAAGCTATTTAATGAAACTAAACTCTTTGTCACTGATTGACACAAAATCTCAAGATCAGAAGTTGTAACACTTCTAGGCCAGATTCTATAGTTTTCGATAGATGTAAGACTGCCTTATGTCCACTGAGATTTAAGTGCACCTTAGAACATGGTAAAAGAAACCCCAATTTTTGTCTTTCTTCATTTTAATTACAGAATGAATCAAACTGGCTAATGGAACTCTATTTGTAGAGTAATCATGCTGCAAATAGAATTAAATCAAGTTGTAGCAGTATAAAGTTGCAGTGAAACATGAAATAATCATTGTTGGCATCCATAATATATATATATATATATATATATATATATATGTATACTATTTACCTACCTGTTCTACAGTCTGGGCTCTGCATGTATTTTTCGGACATACAAATAAGTACTACTGCTGAGTTTTCAATGCCATCAGCCATGGCTTCCAGTGTGGACCCTCCCATTCTCTCCACATCAATCCATATGGCATAACCTTCAGCCTGAAAGGGGAGATAACCATTAGTTGTCTTTGTCCCCATAACTCCATAATTAGATCTTACATCTGAACTGAATAACTTTATTTGTCATAACCTTGAAAATTATTGTTTCTGTTTTATCACATATAGCATTGCAATTGTGCACCAACACATTTTCTCCATATCAGTCATGTAACTTAGGTCTCAAGAAGAAAAAATGATAAGATAACTAAACCTAAATCTCCAACCATTGGCAATTAAAGAATGTTGTTCTTAGCAGTATAAATATTGAGTCTAAATGCATTATAAAATGTGCTTAAGTGGTGTTAAAACGAGAAAATGCAAAAATAACCAACATTATTATCAGATATAAAGGATTTTATGCAAGTGTTCATTGGACATGGAATTTATTGTGAAAAAAGGAGTTGATTAATGTTACATGAATCTAATGATATTTTAAAATTCATTGGAAAAGGGCAATTGCCCTATCAAAATTTTATCTGAAAGACAAAATCTTCAAAAGTCATGTATACAAGTAATACACAATTCTACTTCAAAAAGGTGTGTAATTATTCTGCAAGGATGGTGGTGCTATAATGGTAACAAGATGTGTCAGTGAATGGAAAGACATAAAGCTGGAAAATGTAACAATCTTAACTCATTAACCCCTAGCGCCGCGTTTACGGGGCA
>QKMX01369622.1:4613-18285 GCA_003401595.1 Venustaconcha ellipsiformis | reverse complement strand
GACAATACATGGCGGCCAGTATTAATGGTGGAGGAAGAACTAGTTAAATCCCGGAAAGAACCACCGACTCACAAAAAAAGCTGCTGGCAAGCTTTCTCGCATACCCACATTGGCTGAATCCGAGACTCAGACCAAGTAGACAGAGGTGAGATGGCAGGGATCCTTAACGGTGAGAGGTTTAGACCACTCGGCAAACCCACCCTCCAATAGTGCGTTAAACGTGCGGTTAAAAGCAACATGCTAGACATTATATACATTTTTTATCTTTCCTCAAATTTGAAAGAACAATAATAAATTTGCATTGCATTTAAAACCCCGATGTCGTACGCTTCTTTTCTTTTAATAGGTAATCTATCTTAATAACATTTGAGGTGAAAAGTAATTCAATAAGTGAATCAAGTGGGATGCTGCTGTCGCAATATAAGATGTATATTTTGTGTAGCTACTATACCATACTATTTTGTCCGACAAGAACAAACATAAATCTGATTATTGTTGTATTATAAGATTTGTTCTTCACAGATAATGGACATTAAAGGCCGCACAGCTAACTACACAATGGTCAATTTTCTGGTGGACCAGCTACAACTTACTGACGCCAGTTTGATGACTTGGCCGGACACTGTGTCATCAGTCAAAAAGTGCCAGGACTGTTCAGTCAAAGCCGTAGCTGCTGAGGCGGAGGGTGAGTACGAATATAACACCGAGAACATGCTCAAAGGTTGTCAAACCTCGAAGAAACCGGCAATAGTTGACGATGCGTTAGCAAAATCGATCAAAGTTACATGATCACAAAGTTTATATTGTTGACCTAATGCGCGTTTAATAGACGACCATACAAAATTTCTTCCGAATTACCAACAAACTCAATAGGTGCTGTGTTTTTTTTTATAAATTAACTTGGAATAGACATATCGTGATTCAGTCTTTATGTATACGGAATATCACTTCGCAGACCAAATTTATTCTTTCTCAGATACGTTATCCATTTGCAGTCCTTTAGGACGACTTCTATCTCGCAAACCCAGCCCTCATACGGTAAATTGTTTGTCTGCCTGCATTAAAGACACTTAAATAATCCCAACTTAATACAGACCAAATTCCCGTTATTGCTTCATTTACTACTTCTGCCCGTGGTGATTATCTCCCTACAGAGAGGCCTCCACTAGGCCACCTTCTCCATATCTTCGACCTTAAATCGAGTTGGATGAGCAAAGTCTATTTGATCTTGAAATGCCCAACTTTTCGTTTCTTTATTTCTTTGACGAAAGAAGTCTCAGCATCATTAATTTGTCTTCCGTACACACTTAGGATACCATTGATACGTACCTGCACGGTTCGGTAGTGCGCCCCAATACATAGCTATAAAAATGTACAGGTCATGTGTAAGCTATCGAAAACACTTTCATAATTACTATATAATTTCCGATATAGTCAGAAATATATTTGTACGTTTTCTATATTAATTCAGTCTTAGTGACCACTTCCTCGTTATATATGTGACGAATTGCTTATTTTTCTTTATTTGACATCATATTTCATTTCCTACAATTGTCATTTTCTTAGGAAATTATATTATAGTGCCCACTTCATAAGGGCCATTATTGATGCTTCAGTGAATTATTATTATCTGCATGTATTGTGCGGTGTGCTACAAAAAATTCTGCTATATTCCTGCATAGCTTATTCTTTGGTCGGATACGTACAGGTAAGTTTTCTATACCATAGCTTACTCATAGCGTCCACGTCATATATATTATAAGTGACTCTTCGATAATTTCACTTCCCTTCCTTAAAGTGACATTTATTACCAATGATATTGTAGTGTCAACTTCGCAAGTAGTAGTAGGTAAAATTTGGGACCGATTTGTGGATAAATATTCCCTAATCTGCCACAACACAAATAACGGTACACTTCCATTCAAGATAAAATGTCAATGTACCGTCAAAAGTAGACTCAGCCATAAGTCGCAGATCGCAACAGCTTAATTTAACAGTTGATCTTACCACACGGAATGCCTTTGTCCAGTTGCCAACGTATTACCGCAAGTATTTTCATTTATCATACGCCCGATACCCGGTGCGGCAACCCGGGAGGGTACATGTATATCATGATACAGAGATTGACGTAAAATCCTTTGAATACTTTAGTTACTACTTCTGCTCGTGGTGATTATTACCCTACTAAAAGAACTCCTAATCCATATGCAAGTATTTTCGATATTTCCGACTTTAAGATGAATGAGCATTTTCTGCAAAAGATGTCTATTTTCAAAGAAACATAATTTACTAGAACAAATTAGATTCTTTTTAAATACGTTATTCATCATAATACCTTAGAATAATAGGTAAGGGGTGGATGTAGGCACATCCCCTAACACCTTAGATACCATATCCAGTCCTTTAAGGAATGTGAGGCAGCTTCTAGGTAACCTGACTAGAGAGGACTCCATATGTTGGGGCGCAGTTTCAAAATGGAAAATTCCTCCCCTGAAATCCATTGGAAGACTTGATGATGCGTCTTATGTCGATGTCGCTTGACCTGGAGAAAATGGACACCATCCATAACCTAAACGATGTCGGTTAGAACAGTTCCGGTCGAATGCTAAGCTGATGGCAACTGCTCGAACCTTGTGAACCGAACTGCGTAACACATTTATCTGAACTAGGGTTATTTCCATGTATGTTGAACGAATAACCAACTTAATCTAGGACAAGAAAGTCTGTTTAAATATCCTCCTGTCATGTCATGAGAGATAGAAACAAGCGTGATCGTGATCTTCCTTGATGCAACGGCATGGTTCTATTAAGGTACTAAGTGAAAGCCAGAGGTATGTCTTGTAGGTGGTCTTAAGCGGATATGTCCAGACTAGAGAGAGGTTACACGACGAGTCTGGTTACTCATTGAAGGAAGTCGGTTCTTAGCGATGAACGAAGTCTAACCTCTCCTCTGAACTGCGTGTAATTCAGGTTTATTGATAGGGCTTGTATTTCACACTTCTGCCTACAGTCGCTAAAATTCTGAGGAAGCAGGTCTTGTAAGAATGGTGCGTCAGAGATGCCCTTGAGATTGGCTCAAATTGCGGCTTGTTCAGCCAGGTTAATACATAAGATAGGTTTCACTTTGGAATAGAGTTAATGGTATCGGCAGCGTATAATCAAAGCCGGCGAGTAGGTAGATAAGTTCTTGTTTTGTTTTAGCTGATATCTATTATTCCGTGATGATGAAATTTTATTCAAAGACACAGAGGAAGTTACCTATTTGTTGTGTAGATCCATCGAAATGTTTTGATTAGTTCGTTCGTGCACCACTGGGTAAAAACGTACCATGTGCCTTCGTATGCTTTCAGTTTGGAGAGCTATATTGATTTTTTCCACGACAGGTAGTGAGAACTGTTTATTTCTGAGGATCTGTTTAATTTGATAAGATGTGCTAGTTTCGTAGCACTGAGTAGCAATGAAACAATTGCCGTAGTTGTTGTTTGAGTAAGATGTGGGGTAATCAGAAGTCTCCAAGGAGTTCATGTTGCAGGATTAATACAGTCGTTGATCCACAATTTCTCCCATCTGATTGATGCAATGAGATTAAGGCAACACTGATTCTTTTGTTAGTGTATCAATTTGGGTATGATAAGTGTTGGAAGGTAGGTGCATGCACCAAGGCCGTTTCTGATCTCTCGATAGAGCGTTGAATGTCCAGGCTTTGAGTCTGGGACTGGAGATACGAAGGTTAGGTATTAGGTTTTCCACCTTGCAGCAAACAGGTTCACAAACTTGGTCCTATCTGGTATATGTATGAATGAAATTCGAGGAATGAAGAAACCATTCCGTCTGTATTATTTGATTGTTCTGGGACAATTATTCGGTTAGTACGTTAAGAGTTCTTGGATATATCGATCTTGTACGTGGATTTGTTCTTGACAACTCCACTGTAGAAGGTCCCACACCAGGACCCAAAGATCCTGAGGCTTGGTTCCTCTTGAAATAAATCACCACTGTAGATATGTCGGACATAATGAGAATTCCCTTGCCATGAAATTATTCTTGTTGCCATTAAAAGGCTATCCAATTCGTTAACATTACCAGGATTTATTGATATTAAGAAATCTCTTCTGCGGAAATCTTGCACCGCTGGCTCCCCGAAAGTATGTTAGTATGTGGCGTACCCAGTCTTGCGTACTTCGATACATATTGTAATCTGGAGCTTGTGTACTGGTAGATGTATACCACCGTAAATCAAGTTTGGGTGCCCCAGTTTCGCAGATGGTACCTACATTGTGTGCAGAAGGTGAGATGATGGTTCAGTGGGAAAACGTTAGGAACCATTCAGACAAAAGAAGGCGACTTAGGACCATGAAGTCCGCTGCCGTGTTGAGCAAGTTTAGTAGACCAAGGGATTCCCGTGTGGATAGAATTAGGCGAAAGTAAGGATGCTATCATGATTTGGATTTCAATCCTCGACTTTGAGGGAGACTCAGTGTATTGCCTGTATATTGAACTATATACTTAGATGAACAAATTGTTGAGATCGTACAAGGTCGGATTGTTCATTATTGACGAGAAGACCAAACTGGTAACAATGGTTAACATGTTTGTTTTTGTTTCTAACTTAACTGATGTTTCTACAGGATGTCGTCCAGGTAATTTGATGTTCCCACCATAGAAATTATCCGGTCATGCTACATTACTCAATTGATGAGATGTGTGAAGACCCAGTGGCTGATGTAAGTCCCAGTGGGATTGCCTGAAATGTGTACGATGTTGTAGGTGATCCGCGGGAACAACAACCTGGAAGTCTTGTGAATAGGGACATGAAGGTATGCGCCGTTTAAGTCCATACTCATGGGTAATTATCCCTCTTGGATGACATTCAAAATATGATGTGGTGATTCAATTGAGAACCAATAGGCGTAAATGAATCGATTGAGGGTGCTTATACCGATGACCAGACGCATTGTGGGGTTTGCCTTAGAGATCAAGAAAACCGTGGAACGAACGGTAGGACACTCGGGGCTATATCTACTTTTGAATGCGCGAACTGTGGCTTCTGCTGGGTGGATCTTCTACAGGACAGTTTTCAGAGGTGTGTCTCCTATGAGTGGCCCTTGGTTCCTTTTGTTGATTTATGATGCTGTACCTGTATCGACTCTGTGGGTGTGTGAGGGAGGGAAATGGGTCTCATGTGTTGCTTGTTTGTAGATTTCTTCAATCTGACTGGTTAAACAGAAGGTTAGAGGATAAATATTGTACTCTTAGCTTAGATTTGTGGTGGTCCTTCAGGAAAGTGTAGGCAGAGAGCACTGAGTCGCGTTTCGCCAATTGTAAATTTTCAGCTGAAGTTACCGCATTTGCAATATACCCTGTGAGGCTCTATTCAGCCCTCGTGCTATTCCTGAGGCCACTGAAATGCTTGAAACTTAGCTGACCAAGAGTAACATGATTTGTCTCTCACTAAACTCGTAGAATGGCCTGTAGTAGAAACCTTGACTTTGAGACGGTCGCTAAGTAAAGAGTCTCTTCTCGTGTCAGTGTAGAGCAATTGTGATACATCTTTTGAAACGTGAGGACCTATTTCATTGCAATGTGCCGTATGAGTGTCTCGAGGTGGTATGAGGGTTAGACTGGTCCCTGTATATGTCTGCAAAAGTCGGGTTCGACTTAGTGGAAGCCGGTCTGTCAGTGACAACTGATCCCACAATATTGATGTTTTGACCCTTCGTGAATATAGTTTAGGCCAGTTGCAACGGAAACAGGCCATCCATGTGGGGAGGATATCGCTATGGTCAAAAGTTTGGGGCGGGTTATGGAATGTTTGATCCATGTAACCTGTCTCTATGTCTGCTGACTGATAGAGGACTTGGCGGTTTGTTAGCTCTAACCCTAGCTGTTACAAATAGAAATTAAGTTGAACCTTGAGTCGGTATGATAGAGGGAGTTGCAAACATACTGAGTCCTGTGGTGAAAACATGGGTGATTGAGCTGCTTTAAGGTTCGTCATTGTCCGGCTCTTCGTGGCAGAAGGGTAAGTTCATTTATCTCGATTGTCCGCCAGAAATTCTCACAGTGAGAAAAGGTCAGCATACAGACTGGTGAAATAATGTAGATTAAGGCTCAGAGAATTCTTTGGAATAGTATTCTCTCAATGACATCGGATACAGGTCTCTCACAGTTAATACTGAACCTAGTCTACTGTGCAGACATGTCCAACGGGACTGTTTACAATGCTCCAATATCACGTATTCAGTCCATGTATTGGTACACAGACCCGCGCTGTGAAAGGTATCTAGTTGGTGGAAACATTTTGGATTGAACCGTATCTGGTCCATGCCACTCTATACTCTGGTAATACCTTTGTCTTCCGTTCCTATTATGAATACATGGCAACAGTAAGCATCTTTTTTGCAAAACAGCCGTCTCACATACCACGAGTCCAAACAGACATTAGCAATGCCGTGATATAGGGATCAGAGTCTCTTTTCCTCAGCTTTTATCTCAGAGATATATCATCCCAAAAGGGTTAGCTGGAGCTGGTGGTACTTACAGCATAAGCGGAAAGTGTTCCATTCCCGGGACATTCTACAGCTTTATCTGATGCTGTTGCACGACAGCCGTTGGATTTGATGGAGGGAGGAATTTCCCTTTCGAAGTTGCTTTCCAGCATATGGAATCAATTCTCAGTTTGGTTATCTAGAAGCTGCCTGCTCTCAGATGACTGAAGGTGGTCTCTCTGTGGTAAGATGATTTAAATTCCGCCACATTTTGTATATCATATGGCATTGTGATCAGGTGACGTATTTAGAGAAGTCAACATTTTTGTTTGTTAAATGATGCATCAATAATACTTACCTATTCATAATAAACATACAACATCCGAGCCTAAGCAGTGATACATCATATGGAGAGCATGTCTCCAGCTTCAGTAAAAACTGAAGTATTCGCGATTCATGTCGCTATCAACCGTCAAACGTGATTAAAATTATTACCTGACTACCGTCAATGATGGCTTTCTGATTGTATGGCACAACGTCACAATGTTCAAAATTGGATCAATGTACAATTGGAATACTTGTTTAGCTTGCTCCAAAACTATCCAGGAATATTTTCTGATTTTGTGGTCAGATAAAGTTTTTGTTCCAATGCGTAAAAGTGTGATACAAACGTTATAGAAGGATAATGATTAATAATACTATTGGTACGGTATAATCGCATTTATTCAATGAAATACTAATCAAAAGGGACAAAACGTATAATACAAGATATGATAGTTTTGTTTTCAAGTTGATAAATTACTGATTGAATATATATTTATATTTTGTCCCATAATTTCAAACATTTGGCACTGATAATAAATTATAGTGTACTTGTATTCATTTTGCGATGACTTTTTTCAACCTTAATATAATCTATACCCGCTTATAATTGGAATCAAGCTGGATATTGAATAGAACCATACATGCCCTTCCATAATTCGCGTGTAGAACTTGGTGTACACAGTTTGATAGGACAATTCCGCAGAGATTGATATGCTGGCACATAGTGCTCCGTCAGATTGGTGTCTATATTGTTTACAGTTGGATTCAACTTATAAGCTAGTACATAGGTTAAAATTGAAAGATACGTATATCTTAATAAGGCATATGTTAAATATAATGCAAATATGTCAAAATGATTGGAGTCATATATTGGCGTTGAGTTTACTATCAATGAAATGAATATATTTTGCTACACGCAGCCGATGTATTCCACAGGGGATTATACGATTAAAAGAAGACAAATAACCACCATGAATTCGTGCAATTTGGCATTATAAACTGAACAAATATCTTAATAATTAATATATAGATGATTTGATGTGGATCGGGCCCTAGCAACTGAACAATTATCTCATTATTCAATATATAGCTGACCAGATGTGGGTAGGTTCTTACAAACTGAACAAGTATCTCAATAATCAATATATGGATGAATTTATGTGGATTGGGCCTTAGAAACTGAACAAGATTCTCATTAATTAATGTATAGGGCCTTAGAAACTGAAAGGTATCTCATTAATCAATATAGAGATTAATTTATGTGGATTGGGCCTTAGAAACTAACCAAGTTTCTCATTAAACAATATATAGATGAATTTACGTGGAAAGCATATTTTTCTATAAATAGTAAAATGACAAAAGACAGGAAAATCGAGACGAAGTAAGTTCGGCTGTATCAATTCTTTTTACTTATTAGATTGTTTGTACCAGATCCAGTAGTTGAATACTAGTTATATCGACAACATATACATTGAAAACACCATTCCCTATCATTACCACCACCATGCCACACAACATACAAAATCATCATTTTATGTTCCTTAAGTTTCATCAAACAAAGTGTGTCGGCATTAAACATCGGTGTGCGTTTTGTCAAAAATGGAACAAATTTCTTTTAATTATAATTGAAAGATTAAAATATGATTGCATATATAGCCTCGATTGCTCGTTTTCTAAAGCAAATAAATCGTAATCCATGGTCGCAGGTTCGTTACGCACCAATCCCAGCCTCGGTAGGAAGCCCTAGCATGTCTTTGATACAGAAATAATGTGTTAAACGTTCCGTTCAAACAACAACACAAAAAAAATGTAGTTTCGAGTACAAAATGTGTCAGGAGTCTAGATACTTCAGTGCAAAATCAGGTAGCAAATTTAAACAATTTGTGAATGTATTTTAATTGAAAATTAAGAACAAACACTTAGTCTGTGTACAAAGTTGGAGCAAGTGTACGTGGTCCGTAATTTATGTTTTGGTATATACTATTTTAATATATGCTCAATTCAAAATTGTATGATTTTGTTTTATAAGATCGGAACATCAATCATTTTCATTTACATTTTATCACCCTAACGACAATTCTTGCTCTCTGTATTCTAGCAAAGCATTTGATGTCAGATTTCAAACTTTTCTGTTTGCTTTAATATTGATACGTTTTAAATTTATTGTTCACTGCAGTTTTGAAAGGAGATCTACAGAAAATGAAAAAGAACCTTAAAACATTAAAGGGAAAACTGAAAGCTCCCACGAGACAAGATCTGAAATTTCAACAAGAGGCACAGGTAAATTTTAAAATAATTAGTCTGTTTTCTCTTAAAACTATTCGAATTCCCTTGTAGAATCGATATACTCCCCTCAAGATCACACATTAATTTTAGAAGTAATCCAATGTATTACACTTTAGATTTAACTGACGAATTTTCTGTTGGTGTATGAGTTTATTATGTCCAATTAGTCCCACACCTAGATATATAATTAAGAAAGTTTCACTAAATATGACTAAATTGAAAATTTGATCATATTTATCTCTAGATCTAAGTTGATTAAATTTTATTTTCTACGATGAAATTATGTGTTTTATTATCTAAGACAGAATGCGTTCATTCATCAGTACATACTCACAGGAATGAGATGGTTGCTAACAATTTTCAGAGAACTTTATGACATATATTTTACTGTATCATCCTTTTTTACTGGCTTAAACTCATTTTTTCAGACACTTGTCATTAATTATGAGATGAATATAGAAAAACTGGAAAGAAGATCGAATGAACTTCACATCAAGTATAGAAAATTATTGGTAAGGAATTCATTATGAAAGTTTGTGGAACATTAAACCGCTATGACATAATTCATTTGACAATACATATTATATTGGAAATATATTTCGAAAAGCATTATTCCATTTATTTATCAGTTTTTTTAATGTTAGATCAGCAAATAGGGAAACATGTTTTGGGCATCGTTTCACCTATCGGTTTATTTGGAATTTGTTTAATTAACTAAGTGGTAGGTTTGCTTCTCGCGGACAGAGATAAAAATCCAAACTATACGACATTTCTGATATTTTATTCATGGTCTTCATATGGTGTAATAGTTAGATGCTTTATTTTATCTTTTTTTGCTGTTTTAATTTCATCTCTTAAACGTTGCCATTTGTCGTAAGTATCAGGTCAACATCTGGTAAAAGGTTGGTAAAAATGGCAATCATTCCCGACTGCTGCCATCACTTTTTAAATATGCAGTGTCATCAGAGATTTCTAAGGTTCAATGATTCATCCCAAATGGAATGAGGTTTAAATAGGTTATGGTTACTTACAGGAACTGTTGTTGCAGACTGGATACAAAAATTCAGAATCTCAGAGTGAGCCTTTCTTTTATGTAAGGGTCACCTATAAATAGTCTGACCACGCTTGTGATTTGTGTACATAAATCGTGCATTATTTGGTTTTTGCATAAAGTAAAATGCGAATTTATGCTGATAAATCGACGAGCTTGCAGCATTTCGGCCATTATTGTACACTCCTAATCATCTTACTACATCTTTGTACGTATTTTGCACATTTATACGAAATAAGTAATTTTGCAAAGTAAAAAATTATCTCAAATTCGTTATCATATCCTACTGCATCGCAAACCCATCCCACGAAAACAGATGAAAAGCCAAACGTTATCTACCCACTTAAGTGTAAGTTAGAGTCACCTCTCCTCTATACAGGAACTGGCGAAAATGCCAATTAATGCTTCAGTTACTACGTCCGCTTGTCTCCCAATGCACATATAATTATTCTAAAATATTCTACGGTAAAGCAATGTGAAAGAGTTTGCTTCTGAAAGGGACGTATACTCCATCTGCAATTTCCCAATATTCTTTCTTCCTTCGACAACAAAGTTCTGTCCTTTAAGTATCATCATTGTCGGATAAAAACTAATAAATTTTCTATGCTAATGTACTCTTAGCGTCCACTTCGTAGTTATTTAGGAGTCTTTTACTGATATTTCCTTTAAAGGCCATCATTTTACCTTTCCTACAGTTGACAATGTCTTAAAATATATATTATAGCTATCACGTCGTAAGTGTCAATTTAAACTCTTAAAGGCATTTGTATGTACAGGTATTGTGTGGGGTGGAGAGGCTCATTTGTGTTACTGTATAGTTCTGCCGTAATCAAATACATACAGATATGTTCTGTACTGTTACTATAAGCTACGTTTCGGCGATTTTGCCTGTGTAGGCGATATTGGTCTCTCTTACTGGTAACTTGATTAGAATTTATATTTTAGCATTCACTTCAAAAGTATTAATATCAATACTCCAGTACTCTACCTGTATTGGCGTTCATGTGTTCTTTTATAGGTAATTCTCATAGCGTGTATCTCTGCACCTATACGCTTTTAGTACATATAGCAGGATTCATGCTG
This sequence comes from Venustaconcha ellipsiformis, assembly GCA_003401595.1. Taxonomy (NCBI): domain Eukaryota; kingdom Metazoa; phylum Mollusca; class Bivalvia; order Unionida; family Unionidae; genus Venustaconcha; species Venustaconcha ellipsiformis. The sequence continues at coordinate 7,053 of QKMX01369622.1, read as the reverse complement.
GGCTACGCCCGTATATAGTGTCAGCTCAATTAATTCTTACTGATTTAGACCATCTGCAGAACCAGATGCGATGGGTAGGTTCCAGAGTGCCCGGACACCCCACCTCGGCTAAAACAAACGTCCACATCCAAATGTACAGTAACTTGGCACTTAAAAGTTGACCATTGATTTTATTCTTGCCCACGTTTACTGAGTATTATGCACACTTTGAATAAATAGTCACACAGACATTTATGTTGCTGACATATCGATGACAGCAGGGGCCAATTAAAAAGTTTTGACATCCTCCACAATACTTTACCTGATCCGGCCCTGATAGGCACGAACAAGTGTAAAACTTTATTAGAATGATTGCCACTCTACGTATGTAGCTTGGTCTGCCTGCTAATTTACCAGTACATATCAGACTTGCACATCGTTGACTGAAATTAATGGGCTGAAGTACAATCGGTACTAAAGGGGGAAGCACAGAAGCACACCTTGAGGGATGAAGGAATCATAGTAAACACTCTAATGTGGAATGATTTGCTTCTCGACGGGTATCGCACTCAACACGGATCATCATTCAAAAAGCTATCACGGTCAGCGACAGCCCCAGCATCGTCTCGCCGCACTATCATAATAAAATATTTCTTGGTAAAACCAGAAAGAGGTTTACCCCGTCTGCTTGACACCCAGTCACCTTTATCACCTGCCATATTGAGAGATCAAGGTCACAACAAACTACCTCACTGTCTCGCACATCAGATGTGCTGACCGGATAGGTTGTACAAATATTATTTATCCGGTCCCAACGTAATGTACTGGACAACGTCATGCCGACGCCGCTGGTGCTATGATCATTCGGGGAACAATCAAAAAAGTCTTTCTCTTGTTGCTGTCAGTTTCATTCTCCTAAACCTCCTCTATCAACATTTTGGTTCATAGTAAAAGCATATGTTGGCATGATAATTATCAAAACTGTTATCGCTGTCGGGTCAAGTGGTTGATTCATAGAGCATGCCAGACACATAACAGCAATAATAATGGTGATGGAAACTTTAATACTATATTGCACAGTGCAATTGGGATTTTTTTGTAGAGTACATATCCTGTAACCCTCTTCAACATAAAGAATTTCACCAGGTTACGCAGGATGGAATGCCCCTGGTCCGTCACTAATTGACTCTAACATTTAAATCTAACCGCAAGAGCTCAGTAAGGAAGCCGATTGTGCCTTTTATGTTAAATTATGGGTCAGTTGACCGGCAGGCTTAATGCTCAATCTACCCATAGTGCCATAATGCAAACAGATATCTCCAAAATTAAAGCCATGGTGCTCGAAAATCATACTTGGTAAACGCACAGAGAAGATGATCGTTTTACCCCAATTTATTTATATCCAATCAAGGGTAGGTCACTTAGGGTTTATACCGAAACCAATTGCGATTGTGTGATTGTATAATACCACTATTCCGGATTTGTATGGAGGCGAGCACAATCGATTATAGCGCACATCATCTTCCACTAGCCCAGGAGGCCAGTGGACATTGAATACTTCAGAATCGTGAATTACATATCAGTATCCGAGATATGACAACCATGTGGAAGCATTCCGTCGGTGGCGGGAGAATCTAGATGGAAAGGACATTATCATTATGTCCGACAACTCCAATGTAACGCATTGTCTGAGAAGGCAAGGTGAACTACGTTTGTACCAGTTCATCCTATTTCAGGCCGTCAACAAATGCTCATTGACTCGCGGTCTCAGAAGAACCATCAAATGCAAACAGAATGATCGATTCATCGTTCGGTTTGAACTAGCATAGGTGCCCGCTAAACCGACCAGAGGTGGATCTATTTGCGAACAATAGGATACAAAACCCCCAACCTTTATCTCACTAGCCTCAGATATGAAGGCCTGTGCTAATTGTAATGGCTTGGACTCATACATTCAGCACATCTTATATGAGAAGTGAACATATGAATACGCCGAAAGTGGTTCAAACGGTGTATTATTTAGCCTGGTTAATATAACCAATACGTTCACCCATGATATATACTATTTGGGGCAAAAAATCAAAGCTTTTAGACTTTTAAACTCAAAATTGAGAGGTAGATCTAATATATCTCTTTTTTGTGCGATTGCTGCTCTTCCATAATGATGCACCGTGTAGAATATCGTGCACTATTGCCTTTAGCTGTGAATGGCGCTATTTCTCGTCAAAGAGCCATTGTATGAAGTTAGCTAGCTATTGGTTCATTCAGTAGTGCATGGTGTTACTGCTCACACCTTTCTATGGAATTCTAGTGCTCACACCATTGTTGTTGTTGTTGTTATAGTGTTTAACGCTATTTTCAGCACAAGATAAGCTATACATGGCGACTAGTCTTAATGGTGGAGGAAGAACCATGGAAAAGCCCGGGGAGAACCACCGACCCACGAGAAGCTACTGGCAGG
>QKMX01369617.1:8146-18281 GCA_003401595.1 Venustaconcha ellipsiformis | reverse complement strand
TAATAATAATAATAATAATAATAATAATAATAATAGAGTTCTTAATTTTTGCAAAGCTCTAAGAAATTTACAATATCAAACATAGGAGCATAAAAACCATTTGCATAAAGACAACATTAAAACAAAAAAAAATGTCTCACAACACAATAGAAACAGATGATGAATTATTACACAAAATAGGTAACAAGCTCAGTTAATTAGATGCAAGAACACTTCACTAATATGTGCAAATATCATCATGATATCTTTTTCAAGATAATAATAATGCAAGCTTAATTACCAAGATGGAGTAAAAATTTGATCAAAATTAAGTCTATGGAGTGGTAACAAACTAAGGCCAATCAAATACAAATAAAACCCTCACAAAAATTCAGTCTCTAGAGGAAAAAAAAAATCCCTCATCCAATTTGATACAAAATCACACCATTAATATGCATAGGTCTTGCCAATAATGGATCTTATCATAGATCTTAATGTTAACAACCTGTTTACTAAGTTTGATCAAAACCAGACCTGAAATACTATATTTTGAATAGTAAGCTTGGCCAGTAAGATGCCAGATCTTGTCACTACTAGTGACAGTATGTGTAATGATAATAAAACTCATTGGACAGCTTGATGATACAAGTCCAATTGACAAGTTTGATCAAAGTCTGCCAATAGGCAGAACTAATTAGATCCAAGATCATGTTATTATTGTATATAAATCTAGCTCAGAATTGTTTTACTCCAAGATTTTGATTATATAAGCTTATTTATCAAGTTTAATTAAAAACAAACCAGAAATACAGTTCCATGGTAACTAGTCAGTCGTATGCAAATTAATGTGTTGAATTTGTTCATTAACCAAATTATGACATCTAGATAACATAGAAATCCCTTTTAAATTTGAACAAAATCTTATAAGAAATATGGCTTGCAGCTTGGTAAAAGACTGCATATTAATATGCATGAATCTTGCTAAAATTACTAAACTCATCTGAGATCTTGATGACATATTCCAAGTCTGATTAAACCTTGACCATAAATATACCCTCCAGACTAGTCACCAGCTTAACTGATTAGATGCATGATCGTCTCATTAACATGTATGGATCTTACACATGCACTCATAATCCGATTCCTCTGAGACTCTAATGACAGATACCTATATTCCAAGATTGATCAGAATTAGATCAGGAATATGACCTCCTTAGCAGTAATGAGCTAATTATTGATGGACTTCTGATGAGTCACAGATGATATACAGTGGACACAAGGTCAGGTCATACTACAAGCTCACTTTGCTCTTCGGCCATTTTAGCTGACAAAATTGAAAAATTTTATGATTGGTACAAACCATTTTCTAATGAATTCTGTTTTAGGCTATGAATGACTGTATTAGGTCATGGATGACTTATATTATTGCCAGTGGCATAGACCCAGATCTGCTGTTATATAACATGCCAGCAGATTAGGATCTACTGTGTTTTTTTTAATTCTACTTGTAATTACTATCAACATTGATTGTTTTGTCAATACATGATGTGTAAGCTTCATGAATTACTTTGTGCATATGTTCTTCTTCATGATATATTTTTGTATCCAAAACAATGGAGAACAATTCTATTACCCAGTCAAACTCACAAGATCATTTGAACTAAAATTATTACCAATAGCTTTTGATTAAAATTCCAATCAATTTGAGGGCCCAACCTAATTAATTTACTTTATTGCATATGGTAGACTTTGGGATTCTCCAGTACTAGGTGAGTTGCTTGGTAACATCCATTTGTTATTTTCCAGGTAATTTAAATGCTTTGATAAATGGCAATGGAAATCAGTCTTCAAATGGTAAGTTTAATAATTAAAATGTACTAACTTGTATATTGACTTGGCTAAGTTATGATTCTGTTTGGACTGTTCTTTATATGATTCATTGATGGATGCAAACTAGAGACTGATGCAGACTAGAGACTGAAACGTGTGCAACTTTTATTGCTGTGTGTAATCAAACTTTTGACAGATCTTTTTATAAATATATACTATTTGGCATTGTAAATGTATATTTAATAGTGGGTATACATCACTTGCTACTACTGCATTGCTGCTTTTTTCAGGATGCTAGTTTTCAGTCCAAGCTAAATATTCTTTCATCCAATTAGTAATTGGGGAGCAAGAAAAGAATAGAACATGATCCCAGTCTAATATCTTAGACATATCTAACATACATGATATCTTAGTTATATTAAACTTATGGAATATCTTCATCATTTTCCTTGGAATCCTGTGCTCATACAGTCCAGGCTAGATGATGAATGAAAATTTATCTTTTTTTCTTGGGCTATTTTTTAGTCAAACATATCCTTTTTGTGTTAATTTAGTCATTCTCCTTCCAGTCATTGCTGTTCTTTGCTCTTTTTGGTGTTAAGAAATGTGTAAAGTTTCAACTTTATTATTGGTCTTCTGCCTTAAGCATATTTCTTTGTGAAGAATATTTCAAAATGGAGGCAACCACCCAGTCAGGCATGCCAATTGGGCAGTCTCATTAGATTAGTCAAGATGCCTCCCTGCACATCCCCATCTTCCAGCCATCAGGAGCCAAATGGTATTTCAGTTTGTCAATTCTTCCATTTGCCATTGCCTTTCACCTAGAATTTTTACCATGACAGCAGACTTGAGATCTTTAGGGGTCTGGTATTTTAACAACTGTCTAAAGCACAATGCCCACGGAGATACTTTTCTGAAGGACCGATCCCACTGTTGGCTGATGATTATGACTAAACTGGTTCTTATATCCCCAACCTATAGGAGTCACACACTGTTCTTCTTAGGATGTTATGTACATGGGTATGATTTATCTCAGCAGTCAATGCTAAGGGTGATCAAGATATATTTGTCTGCTGCCAGCTTAAGCTTTGGCCACTTCAGACAGGACATGAAGGACTGGAAGCATCTCTTCCTACCCATTAAGGACTCCACATATATTTCAGCATTTTCCATCACCAGGTGATTGTCCTAATTATGAAGAGATAATTATCAGTGCCTAACTGAGAGGGACTTTTTGTTAATGAAAATTTAAGTCCATGAAGTCAAGACTGTCACCACTTTTGAGGCCTGTCTTACTCATTTTCCACCAGAGGATGTTATGAGAATCATGTTTGGAAGTTGCACAGAGCTTTCTCCTCTTTGCATCACTCTTTGGCACACAAGAGTGAAGGCATTTTCTCATGGATCCAATTATAATGACTTGGAAAATGGCCCCTCCTTCTGCCAAACAAAAGTAGTGAACACTTCTACCAGAAGTACTAGTTTCTAAAGACTATCAGTCTCACTCCAAACTGGCAGATTCATCAAGGCAATAGTGACAGCTAAAATGTGTGTGTTGAGGGGTTAAAATAATAAAAATTATGTGCCTGTCACTATTTCAAGAGTCCCTCTTCCGATGTGGCTCTGATGTCCTAACACTTGTCTAGGTCCAAGCCATATGTGTAGGAGTCAGAATGGGTACATGTTCTTTCTGTTCTAGGTGTTCTCAAGCTTTTCATCTAATGAGAGGATGGAATTTAGAGTTTGGATAAGGGAACTTGTGTCTTAGAAGAGGTTAGCAAGATGATAGTGACAGATGAACTGCATGTACTTAAAATTGGTTTTACTCTACCCAAAAACTACATTTAATGGGTGTTGTTTATGCCCTAATCATAGAACTTTATAATTGGATGCATCTGTTAGTATTACTCTTGTAACCAAAAAAAAGGTCACTGTGACCCACATTTTATGCTTTACTAACATTAAATATTTTTGTTTAGCTCATGATGACATACATATTTCCATGATGTATACATCTTTTCTTATACAGACAGCTCTTTCTGGCCACTGCAGTTGAAAATAGGAACAAATGTTTATTCACTAGTACACTTTATGTATTAATGACTATACAGCATATATGGTGATAAGTTAACCATCAACAGATACTGTGCATTGTAGGTGTGAATGAATACAGGAGTTGGATGAGTGGATTGCATGATTTTCATGTAACTCTCTACTAGTGGTTAATCAAAGTAATTGCTGACTATGCTTCTGACACTGGCTGACACCTGAAGATTAGTCAAAGCCTGTGACTTGTATTTAGTAAAATTAGGTTCTGTGTGTGGATGATGATAATAGCTTCTGAAAGCAAAATTACTTCAAAAAGAAAGAACAAAAAAACCCAAAGTTAATCGCCTGATTTTTAAAAATCTCTCCAGGACATATAGAACCATTTCTCAAAAGATACTAAACCAATTTTAACCATGGTTGGAACAGACCATACTGACATAAAGAGCTTTTAACATTTTTTTTATGAATGTTGCTAATTCTTCATCAAATATGGCAGTGGTTACAAAAATATAAAAATCTTTCAACAACTTTGTCAGATTTGCATCATAGCTCATTTTAAGCAGTGACAGATGATTGAATTCCTTTTTGCAATAAATTTACAATCTGTATCCCTTACTATTTGGGGGTCAAACAAGTGGGCAATATGGTGACTTGAATTCTTCTTCGGAAATATGCACATGAGACACTATTGAGTAACACACTCAGAGAAGAGTAAATCAATAAATAGAAAAATAAATTTTAAATATGTTTGCCAAAAAATTCTTCATAAGCTGTATGCAGATATTGCTTTGATTACCAACATTTTATGTCATTTTCAAGAACAGTTTTTTGAAAGACTCAATCTGTTAATAATAAACTTTAATAAAATAAGTGTTAAGCACTGCAATATTTATTTTTGGAATGTGACTAAAGCATTGTTTTAGATCATGCAGTGATATAGTCAGCCCTGGTTAAGACCGTCATTATTTGTATTTTAATTAATATATATTTAAAAATGAAAATTACATTTATGCATTAGTTCTTAATCATTTCTTGCTGAAACTTGCTCAATTTTTCCCTCAAACTCACTACTTTCTTCCTTATTGGGAGAGTTAAGTCACTTCTTCCAATTTTTTTTAACCCTAGTTTGAGCACTGGCTATTAGAAAAAATATTTATGCATTGCAAATTCCTTTAATAAATTGTTTTGTTCCTCAAATAGGACCTTTTGATATAAAATCATCCACATATAAAAAAAACAGCACATGATACTTAAGTGAGTAAAGCCATGCCTTGTGCTTTACTTGTTTTATTAACATTGTCACATGCAATTTTATTATAAGTTAGGTGTTTCAGTCAATCTTATTTTAAGTAATGTGGTTCAATATCTACTTATTTATTCCACATGATATAGGTTTTAGGTGGGGTTTATGAGGTTTTTTTCATTCAGTAAAGAAATGTCAAAATATACAAAATTAGTAATTTGTCTGATTAGTGATATGTTTCCATTAAGATAGGACCTTTTTGAGCAGTTTGTGTTTGTTCACCTGAACAAATTTTGTTACTATCTTTTTCATTTTAATTACAAATATTAACAGTTTTGTAGAGTTTCATTCATTTATGAGTATAACTAAGAAATGGGGTGGAGGGAGTTTCCACCTATTGCAATATTTTAGTATTCTAATCTCAACATACCATATTTTACATAATATCCATAATATTTACTTAAACAATTATTATTTGGATAAATGTTATGAGGTTAAAGCTCATCATAATAAAGAAACACCAATAATGTCATAAAAAAATGTCCATTTCTAATGTATATAAATATTAGAAGAGTTAGCTCCCATTATACATGTTGGAAGCTCTCCACTGACAAGCTCATTTTCTCTTTCAAATGGTCACACTGAATACAGTATATGCAGACTTCTTTTTGTAAGATCCATATGTGTCAGATTGGTACCACAAGCATTGTGAACAGTTTGTTAATGTTTTGGTTAATATTACTCATTTGCTGGTATTTTCCAATCCCAGTGAAAGATTTTAGTTAGTAATTGCATGAATCAATATCAGACTAAGAAAGTTCATTCTGCAACATACCTGCTTCTTTTACCATGGGTGTAAGTAACCTTTTTAAAAAAATGAATGTTTAGGTTTTGGTTCCTGTTTTTTCATTGGCTTATAATTTCTAAAAACCTGTAATGGTTTTTATTCATACTTTGAATGAATCATATTTGAGGCTAATACAAATAATTCTTTGACATGCTTGCTTGCTCTTTTGACTTTAGGGTCGGAGAAAATTTATGTTAAGATTTATCAAATTGTTTTTCATTTGTTTGTATATATTTCTTTTGGTCATACCTGGGATAACTCATTATGAAGTTAAAACAGTTCATTCTATTCAATAGGTGAGACAGAGTTTCTCAGAATGCTTGTTGAGTATTAATGACTCAACCCACACAAATTATTATCTCCCTTCTCAGAGAAGAATACAAGTCATGGCAGTTATAATTTTGTGCAAGCCAATAGCAATGAAAAAGTTGAACAGAGTTCAGCAAAATCCTTGTTGAGTAAAACTGCAAAAATAGCATAGAGAAGACTTTTAACAAACTTAACATAAACTCTGAAATACCTTTGTTTTGTAATGCAGTCCTTATTATACATGGTATTGCTTTTGTATGGTGTTCTGATTTATATATGTATTGCTTTGTGTGATGTCCTGATTATACATGGTATTTCACAAATAGAATACCAAAACTATGGAATGATTGTGTGAAAAGCCTTATCAGTGGTGTTATGTGATACGTTTTTCTCAATTTTTCAGGCAATTTCAGTTTCTCTGGTTTTGATCTTCATCACTTGGATACGTTAAAGGAGAGCGTCAGGCTGGCTGGCACTGGCTCATATGATTTGGCTAGCATTGATATCTCTCAGTTTCAAGGTGAGTAATTTTAAATTACAAAGGTTATACAATACTGGTATAATAATTTTCCAAATACATCCAGAATTAGAAAATCTGTTCATTCATTACTTTAAGTAACTAGAGGAAATACAATTAAAGTTATTACACTTTTTAGTCTAGCAGTGTAGCACAACCTTGAAAAATCCAGGCAAATTTATATAGAAAACTTTGTTAGAAAAGTGCTTTTTTGACAGTTATTCCCAATGCAATTATAAAATGAATATTCAGTCAATTAAACAAGCCAGTTGCCCCTGTGGTTTTATCAGTGTTCAATACTGATAGCATCATATTATCTCTTTATCATCACTAGTAATTTGTGCCCTCACCTATAATGCAGTTTGTGTTTTTGGATCCCAATGTACATCAATTATTGAGTTAGAGGTGTATATAATAACTAGATAGTATGTGACATGCCATAGTCAGGTCTCTAACTCATAGAACAGTATTATGCCAAAGAGAGTCATCTGTTATGTAAACAAGGTAGGCAATATCAGTCTTACTTTGGCCTCTTGTTATGGATTGACTTCATGACACTGATGTAGCTAAACCTTCCATGGAATATTTTTTAATTTTCAGGCCTGATGGAAACAATAAAAACTGGAGATCAGATGAACTGGGCTTTGAACCCTGAGCAGTTTCAGGATCTGGCATCATCACTAAATAATTTCTTTGCCCAAGTAAATAGTCACAGCCATAGTCAGCAGATAGACCCACTGACAGGTAAAAATGTACTACATGTTCCAGTCATATCTACCTCTCCTTAAGAATATTTCTGCCATCTTCATGCTAAAGTTGCAATGATAGCACCACATATATTATTTTGATATTGTGTTCGTATATTTGGCAATACATTTACAACTCCATATCATGCAATACCTGCTAATTCCTCAGTAAGTGCACACACCTTTTTGTTAGTCCAAATTGCAAAAAATATTCTTTACTGACTACACATTTCATGATCTCAGCCTTTCTTACAGAAGAGAAATGGCCACTAAAACCCACCCAAAAACATTATTTTCTAGTATTTTACTGCTATTTTATGTCTCACATTGAGCTACGATCTAGTGTGTTTAATCAATCTCAAAATTAAATCTTCCATATGCTCTGTTGACCATAGTAAAAGAGAAATTGTATTTCCATAGTCGAGAGCTCATACAAAGGGAGCTAATTGTTTAGTATATACATGCATGTAATGGGGATAGTGTTTATGATATCAGGTTTTACTTATTACCATAATGAATGTAAACCTCACAAAAATTTATCCCAAAAAATGTTCTTAGGCATGCAATGAAATGTGTTGTTTAATACAGTATTCTCCTCAAAGGATTCCAGAATCTAGAATCAGTTGCTGCTGCATGTTTGTTAATGGTTGGGTGAACAGTGGTTAGCATACTGGACTTGTATCGGAAAGATTGTGGGTTTGAATCTTTCTATTAGATCAGGCTGGATCACCTACAGTAATGTGTCCTTGGGCAAGGCACTATTATCCAGTTGCATCTGCACTAAATAACTTGCATTACTGTATTTCTAAATATCAAACACATTTGTCCTTCTGCTTTTTAATTTAACATCTGTTTCAAAGGTAATAGATTTCATTATTGCAAACTTTTATAACCTCCTATAGTTTTGGATCATTTTATAATGAGACCTTGTATAAGTTACAGTAAACACCAGATACAGACCTGTATCCATTGCATGTTATGTCTGGCATCATGCATCCATTGACAGTAACCTGTTACCAGCTCTGAGGTTCATATTTCTGATTCAGTTGTGATGACAACTTGGAACATGGGTTTTATTATCGACATCACTGAGTATGATAATGAGACAGATCCATACATATTAATGAGGTCATTTTTTATTTGATTGGCAGACATTGTTACTAATTTGTATGCTGTATTTCTGATCCAAGTTTGATCAGGTTTGTAATGTATTGTTATATCATTTAAGAAGAAGAGTTTAATAATAAGAGTTTTTAGATCTTGCATCTGATGTACTGAGCTTGTTATTCCTGCAGAAGTCATATTTTTTATTAAATTTCAAATATGGCCTTTGAAAATAAATAGTCAGTGTATATTGATGAGGTAATGTTGCATCATATTAGATGCCCAATCACTCCAGAGGTCAAAGTTTTTAACCAGTTTTAATAACCATTAAATATATGCTCATGTCATAAAGATGTTAGATTAGTTTGATACATGTGAGTTGCACACATATTAGTAAGAAGATCTGGATTCAGGTTGGTTGGTTTTGTTACACACTTGAATCCATATTTCACATCTGATCAGAAACGTCAACTCTGGGCTTTCGTCATCATGCAGAGCTTGGATGATTTAATAATGAGCAAAAGTATTAAAGAGGTGATCATTCATTTGATTGAGTGAAATTGTTAATGCTGAAAGCCATATTTCTAATTCAGTTGTATCAGTATTGAAATAAATGCCTAAATCAATAAGCTCTTGGATGAGTTCAGTAACGAGCTTCGTTCACATGTACTAATAAAGTGATAATGCAACGAAATGGCTGTCCTTGTTACCACTCTGAAAACCATATTTCTGTTCCCATTTTAATCAAACCTGGAATAAGGTTGTATATTCAAGATCTTGGATCAACAATATACATGCATATTAATGAACTAATTTTGCTTTCGACCTTGGATGACTTTGATTATGGGTTTAAAGAGACAATGCATATTATCTCTTTATCTTTTAGAAAGAATTTAATACAATGTGTAACATCATCATACTATAATAATTTGGGAGGTTTTGTGATACTAAAATACTAAATGTGTTATGAAATGGTCAACTGTTAAGTTATGTAAGGTAGCTGAGCAATATTAGATCCACATGGGCCTCTTACTGTTAAATTTATTGCCTTTTTTTTTTGTCTGGTATCTTAATTCATTGTATAACACAATTTTGCTAATGTAACTAGTCACCAGGTTTCTGATGGATTGCTATGAAACATGTTAGTTATTATGGTCATCACCTGATATATAAACAAATCACATTCCTCCCAAAACCTTTTTTTTAAAGCTTAATGGAAAAGTTGTTGCCTTTATTGTTTATTGCCTAATGCAGTAGTTACTACCCTTATTGTTTATAGCCTAATGCCAAAGTTGTTGCCCTTATTATTTATATCCTGGTGCAAGAGTTGTTGCCCTTATTGTTTATAGCTTAAGGAGGCAGGGGCCAGTTTTTTATGTGCAAATTTATTGCTGTAACCAGCGACCTAGTATAAAAAAAGATCATAAAAAGTCAAAAACACAAGTGAGGTCAAAAAGGTCCATATTTTCTGTATATTTTGATACCTATATTAAAACAAAGCATAAAAATAT
>QKMX01369582.1:12999-23973 GCA_003401595.1 Venustaconcha ellipsiformis | reverse complement strand
CTGCCGATGCTGCTAAAACTTTTCATCAAATATTTTCTTGAGAATAAACTGCATGTACTATAAAAACATGGCTACAGATCTACATGTCGTCAGTAGTCTGGAGGAAAATTAATAAAATGCATTTTCATTTGAGTTTAGCTGCTAAAAAAACAGCTAGTTGATAATATTCTATTCTTTTTTTAATGTTAAGATACTGAAGACAATTACTACAATTGCTACAGCCACCAACAATAATCAAAAAACAATCTAAACACTTCACACTTGACGATGGTAAAACTAAGGTGATTCATAATGCAGGGTTCTTTCTTTGATATATCACATATACCTGAATCACAAAAACTGCTCAAGTTGTACATGACCTACAGGGAATAGTTTGACATGTTGACATATACATTTAAAATGAAATATAACCAATGAGTCCAAAATTTCAGATACTGCATAGATAATCATACTGCGTAATTTAGAGGAAGGTGGCATGGGACTATCAGGTCTACCTATAAGCCTTCAAACTATCAATTAATATTTTACTATGGCAATGCAGTGGGTGGGTATTCTAATGCTTAAATCTGTATACATTTATTGTCATTAGCTCCAGAAATACTTATGTTAACATCTAAACACTAGGTACAGCCTCAAACAGTTTTATATGCATTTTGGTCAGTGATCATTACCGCATGATATTTAATTTATAAATCTTTTATACAAAACAAGACAAGAAAATTTGTAGAATTGAGGAGGCTATGTGTCTTCTCAAGGATACCTCTTAAAATCATGATAAGAAGAATACTGTGATTTTCTCAACATGAAAAACTATTTTTTGTAAACATGGCAATATCTGATGGCAGATCTGCATTAATTACATGTATACAAGTTTGAAGTACCTTCATGTGAAAATATCTTAATTTAAATTCTGTTCAGCAGTTTTTGAGATTAAACTTAATGGGATTTTATTTTAAGTACTGATGGCCAAATTTATGCCAGGATGTTTTCTGTAAAATCAGGTCATTTAATTGAGAACAGATCAAAATGGTTTTCTATTTTAAGTATATCATGGCAATATTGGATGGCAAATTGGCATTTTTTGCACAAACTTTAAAGGCTTTTGTGCAAGAATGTTTTCTGTCGAATTTTGTTAAATTCTGTTTGGCACAATTATTTTCAAAAAAGTTATCTAAAACTTTTTCAATTTTAGGTAAGAGCAGCCACATTTGGTATTATTTGTATAAAATTGGATAGCCTTTGAGCAAGGATGCTTTCTGCCTAATTTAAGTCAGATTCAGTTCAAAACATTTTTCTACATTTTTTTTTTCACATGCAAGTACAGATTAGCACCTTTACTAATGCCTAAACTTGAAAGATCTGTAAGTTACTAGCTTTCCGTCAAATTTTGATAAAATCTGTTTGGTGGGTTTTTAAAAAAAAAAAATAGAGATCCTCTAAAGATTTCTCAGTTTTAAGTAATGACAACCAAATTTACTGAAGGATAAGCACTATTTACACAAACATAAAGGTCCTTTTGATTCTGAGACATCATAGTGCAGCTTCCTATGATATGGTTACTGTGGTTTCAAGGCATTCAAAGTTTTGGGTAACTTTCTGCATAGCACCCAATACTGTGTGCTTATCTTATATACACTAGATGACCATAAGTTACCCGTTCTGCATCACCAATTTTATTTTGGGGAAAATGTCAGAAATCCTGGCAAGCACATTATTTAAAAATTATACCCATGAATTTCACTTGTTCAAAACATGGTCTAACCCTGTATTATCAAACAAAATTGACATCTACAAAAAATCGATATCACTGTAATGAATCAGTTAACCAATTTGTCGCCTGATAATGTCCGATGATTTTATGCAAGAGTCAGATCACATGATTACCATATTAACCAAGATGCAAGAGATAAAATCAATGGTAGCAAAGAAGAGTCAAAATATGAAAGATGTTAATGTTGTTATTTTCTTGTGGCTTTTGCAATTGACAGGTGCTGACTTAAAAACTTTGTTGTAACAATTTATTACTTTTCTTTGTATTAGCTGGTCTTGTTTAAACAGTTTTTGGTCAGGATTTACTTTCATGCTGATGTCGGTGAGTCCATTCTCACTGACAATCTTGGCACCCATCCCCTACTAAAGGTGGTTAAATACGCATTGTTTTAATTCTCTCAGATAAGTTTGTTGTTGGAGGGTACAAGTGACAGAATGTGATCAACTTATGTAGCATCCAATTTTCAATTTGATTTACAATTTGTGTGGCTTGTAGATCAAGATCCTAATATTAGGACAAGTATATGCCATCGTAAAAATATTTTATAATATCAGAGTAATGCTCCTCTGCATAAACTATTAATCATTTCTCACTATTATTTGAATTAAACTGAAAATTTAATTTATGAGTAATATAGACCAATGTCTTTATTTACTTATTCGCTTATCGCTAACTTTAAAATCTGCAATACCATAGCACTCCAGTATACCAAAAAGTTCTGCAATATCTGATGCCTTCAAGTAAACAATCCTGAAACCAGATGAAATGTACCAGTCTCCAGATGCTGTTGACTCCAGCCATTAAAAGTGACATACATCCTCCAAGTTAATCTGCACTGGTGTCAACAATTTCTTCAACAACACAACTGACCATATCAGATATGGAAATTTGTACAAGAGTTTACAGCTTACCAGCAATCAATAAAGTACATTCTTTGCCCCACTCATGCTTCTTTTTAATTTCTAGCTATTCCTTTATGTTTGGAAGAAATGTAAAGTTAATCAATAAACATCATTTTAAAGGATCTACAATACTGTCCATGCCTGCCTATGAGTTGAGTCCAACTGTAGACCCTGATCATAATGTGCCAGCAGATCATAATCTATTTTGCTTGTTCTATTATTACTCCAAATACACTACATAGACCCAAATCGTCTGGCATTGCCAATCTATGTTCAGGTTACAATAAACTCGGCTTACAAGCAGCTACTGATAGTGCCTTCATACATGAACATTTGGATGCAGACAAGTTTTTCTTAAAAAAAATTGGCATATCTGTGTTGCAAGCAACAACCTTTGAAATCTGGAATAGAGCACATTATGTTAAGAGGTGACAACAGCATTTTTATAAGCAACATCAAAAACACTTACCAAGATCTACATCTCACTATTCAACAGTTTATTTTTTGCATGACACATAATAAGCTATGATAATGTGCAATAAAGATCTTCTTTTGACAGTGCTTCTAGAAACATTAATAACAGACTCATTAAACCTTCATTCAAGTTTAGAACGATCAGTCTAGGTTTATTAAGATTTTTGGTCTCCCCACTTGTTTCTTGTTTTCTGTGGGACCTTTTTGTAAAACTTTTTCAATTATTCCTCAATTGCAGAATACAACATTCCAGCAATGGTAGACTTTTTTTTACAACTATAATTTTTCTTGGCTAATTATATTATCATCTGCTTCAGTTGAGTGTCTATCAATTCCTTACACTAGGGCAACATGTTGAGGGAAGTCTAAAAAAAAAATGTGAAATTCACCATTATGCATCTTCCATTCTAAAAATGTTCTTTTAATTGTTTTGAATTTGTAACCAAAATCTGTAATTGTAAAAAGGCCTTATCATGTCACATCCATTGTCTTACTTTAAAGAGAGCATATCTTGGATGCTTTTCTGTTAAAATTTCTTTTAATGCTGTTGACTGCATATGTCACCAAACAAACAATATTTTTAAGGTTTCTCAAATTTGGTATCTTCATATCTGATGGCACATCAAAGTCATTTTGGCCAATACTAAAATACCACTATGTCAGGTAATTTGTTGTTAAAACTTTACCAAATTCTGTCCCACAGTTTTCTGAAGATAAATTTGGTTAACTGTTTTCTGGCTTTTACTACTGGCAGCAATATTTTGATGTCAGAAATTACATCATTTATATAAATTAAAAAGAAACTCAAGTTACCACACTGTAAAATTTCATCAAAGTTTGTCAAGTGGTGTTTTAGAAGACGCTGTTAGCTATAAAATATAAATATTCTAATAAAAAATTCTGAATACTGTTCTGTTCTATATCAAGTGTACTTTTGATGCTCTTTCTCAATAAATAATATTTAATAAAAGTCTTGTACTGATTCTTCATTTTATAAAGCTTCACTTAAATTTACATTTTATAAACCAAAATGCAAACTATTACCAAATTATTCAAACCATTAAAAAAAATATCACAAATGCAAAAGACAGTAATGTAACACACAGGTAAGATAAAGATCATTTGATTTCTGTTTTTACACCTATCAAGGCGGGACAGTTAATCTTCTCTATGCTTGCTCCACTCCAAAACTCCATGACGGAGGGGTAAGTACCTAGGAAATCACCACTGCAACTTAGCATGTATGTATTGTGAACCTCCATCACAAAGGAAGCTAGTAAACATTACCTGATTGACATTTTAACAGCCAAAGCATAAAGATCATCCAAGGAAAAACTGAGATATCACAGTAATTTACAATCAGATACCAAATGAAGAAATAACTGGATTAAAAAATAATTTTAAAAGAATCTTGTACTGAGTTTACCATATCTATTGGGACATGATAAAATAATTATTTGTTTTTGATAAAATAATTATCTGTTTTCTTGTCCCAGAACTTACGGTGAACCATGTTTCACATAGGTCATATGTCCCAAGACTTAAGAAGCAAAACAAATTTGTGTTAAATCTGCACCACCATCATGCATGTTGCAATAAAATTGATAAACAATATGTTTATTGGATAATAAAATTAAAGGAACTAACCTTGTATTGTTATCATTTATTCCTCTTTTTTGTCCATATTTCAGTGTATCACTTATGTTAGACAACACATGACATATTGTTCACTGACATGAAAAAACACAGAGAAATGGTGCTGTCATGCTGTCATATTTGGCAGCTGGCAATTCTACACAGAGAAATGGTGCTGTCATGCTGTCATATTTGGTAGTTGGCAATTCTACACAGAGAAATGGTGCTGTCATGCTGTCATATTTGGCAGCTGGCAATTCTACACAGAACCCTCTCTCTCTATCAGGAATATGAGAAGCTGCTAAATTGTATTTTCAGCTGAATTTTAGTTTACAATGGAATTGATACTCTTTGATATGCTCTTAATATGATATTTCGGCTGCACACACCCACTCACTTATCGCCTAAATGTAATCCTTCTGTCTCTTTTAATTGAAAGTGATGAAACTCACTTTCATAGTACATGATTACCCTACTGTTTATTTGTACCCCCAAGTCAATTTTACAAACAAAAAGCATGAAAGATATAAAACAAATGCACAAAACTTAGTCATTTCATTATGGTCAGGTAATGGAAATTGTGAAGGCAATTGAAATCGCTCATATTTTTGTAAGCAAATATCTTCATGAGTCATACCTGATCCTGTTAGAGTTCAGACCATGATGCTCTCCAAACCCCCTTTAGCCATATATCCATTGCTTGTGTGGTTTTATCTTGCTTTCCTACCCTAACTGGTATCAAAAACCTTTGACAGACAATCTGTGTGCACCTCAGACAGCATTGGAGAGCACATAATGGTATTACAACTTTTCATTTCTGTACAGATCAAATGAAGTGAAAGAATGTAGCTATCTGCTAATTGTCTATCGATAGTAACCAGTTTTTAAAAAAAAAACCAGGTTGCATTATTATGACTCGCTACACAACATAAATGTTGGATGTCAAAATTAAATAAATTACAATGGAGTCTTTGATGGCCCCATTCACAGATGCAAGCAAAAGTTTAAACTGATTACATCCTAGATATGACTGAACAATTTGTGAATAAGGTGAGGTAATATGTAAGAGTTAGTTCCCTTTACATGACAAAAAAATATCAAATAAGAGATTGAAATATGTTTTGGGGTCTTTCTGGGAGAGCATGATTCATAATTCTTTATTTCACCCAAGACATATATTGTGTTTAATTCATATGTAGTGGTAATTTTAATTAACTTGCTATTGAAAGACCATCCCTACTTCCCAAAAGAGCTTGATCCTCTAGACAGGTGGTCTCTCAAGACAGGTCACCATTATAATCATTAAAACTCTGCCATAATAATAAGGTCTTTCAAAATAGAAATAGGTGGTCCCTCATAGCAGTGGTTTTTGAAAACAGGTTTTACTGTTGCTGTTTTATCTAAATTGGGTAACCCACCCTTATTGTGAAAAGAATCCATACGTCATCTATGAGGTCTTACCAAACTTCTGAAAAGTCTCAATCTGGCACCAGTAAGAATGCTGAGAAGAGGGAAACTTGGCATAAGAGGGTGAGACTCTCTTGGGACAATTGTTACCATTATAAAAATTCTTTTTTTAACTTTGTTTCTTCCTGTTAAGTTAGAAGCCAGCAAATAAAAGCTCAATGCTCTTGCAAAACTTGTCTTTAATTGCACAGTCTTTGATTATCCTGATTAAATATTTATCTACTACTTATCTAAATAATTTATGATAATTAAATTTTAAAAGGATCTCATTGTAATTAAAAAAAAGCATACAGTTATACTTTAATGTAAATTTAAGTTTTTGTGAGTACTTGAAAACTAAAAACATAATATAACAGTATAAAAATAGCATCTGCACTGTCAGCCAAAGGGTAAGGGTAAGTTCCACACAATGTAGTGAAAAACCAAATACTAAATAAATTAATTGTTGTATTGGGGATAAGACCTAATCTATCTACTACTACTACTACAGATGATTACAACAGGGAGAGATTATTTTTCCACTTTGAGAGACATTCTGAAATCCATGATGCATATGCTATGCATTAAGTTCAGTTGAATCATAAGACAATTATTGTGTTCCATCACTCAAAGGACAGTCATGGCTTATAATAACACCAAATAATCTGAGGTTTCATAAATAGACAAAACTACATATGTATTTTGTTCTGAACAGGTGGAAAGAACAAGCCTGATCTGGCAGGAATGCTGAGGCCTGACTTGGAACAAAACACTTATGTGGCATTTTATGAAAAACCCTCACTATGTACATGTCAGTTGCTAAGCCTACATAAACTGTGCAATTACATCATTGATCCATCTGCATTTCAAATATGGATTTACACTTTAGCTTTGAATTTTTAAACTGTTGTATGGGACACATGAATGCATTTAATTTGCAACTGCAGGCAAGTGAATTTTGTTTCCTTACTTTTCAAATGAAACCTATGTTTTCGACTAGTAAGTGGCTCCTTCTCTTACACTCTACTAAATATATACTCTACTTCCAAACAAATTTCAGTGCAAATTTTACTGACTAACAGAAATTAAATGCATTCAAGTTTCTACCAAAAAAAACCCATTCATTTACAGCACATTCAAACTCTCTATTTCAATGTTTTCAATTAATACAAGCAATTATTGTTGAACTGAAATGAAAGTGATAAATTAAGAATAAAGATATCAAAGATTCTTACTCTTTCTAAGATGTAGAGTAGATTTTTAATATTGGTTTGAACTAAATTCTAAACAATATCCCAGTATTGAGCTGTTTTCTTGTTATTTTTTTCTACAAGAACAGTCACAAGAATTTAAAACATAAACATACATTTCCCTTATTGTCCCCCAGTGGTTTTGCTAACACTTTATATAATAGATGTAAAACTTCTAATTTTGGGTTGCAAACAAAACAGCTGCTGCTCTGTGATATGTTTATCTTTATCTTGCAGATGTCTAGTATTATCCTTAGATTTACTAAACAAATAGGATTCATTGGTAATTTTAGCAGACAAATTGTAAATTCCTCCACTTAAACTTGCTTCTTAAAAAAATATAATTCAGCAGATGATATCTTTGACACATTGAAGCTTCAATGAATTTTAGTTACATGTGTTTGGTATATTAGATGATTTACATTGTTGCATATCTCTGAGGTAAAGTTTTGTCAAAATGGGGGGTATTTCTAACCCAGCCTTGAATCTCAACATGATTCCTTGAGTCTTTACACCTGCTGCATCTGATAACTCATTGTTAAACATCCTGTCAACCTCAACAAACTATAATGTTTTGGCCAAGATATCATGAAACTTCCCTATGCTACTTTTTATGTTACTCTCCCAATATCCCCAGTACCAAAAGAGGCCATTTTCATTAATGCATTTATCAAAATTACAAACGGTGTTGTCTTCTTTAAATAATATTAACTTATAGTTATAAATCATTCCTATTATTTTATAAGCAGACCATTATTTAATATTTTAGCTTGTAAAAGTAGTTCCAGGCTGGGCATGTGATATGAATTACAGACTGAACATCTGTATTGAACACCTGATCAGCCACGTAAGATTAAACCGGCATGTAATAAAGAAAACCATGCAAACCAAATATCGCTGAAATCCACTGATAATTAAAAGATTTCTTATGAAATAACATTAGTCACATACATGGATTTTATACCTGTAATGTGTTTGAGAAGTTCTGCTGCATTGTTACACTGTTGCTGTCTATCATAGGACATGTGAACTACAACAACATTGATGATAACGCTGGATGCCATCATCACAGCAGCTTGAAGAATAATTCTCCTGTTTGTATCTGGGCCATGATCATTACTCAGCTGATAGGTGGTGCTCTCAAGAATAGGCTTTCGGCTTATTAGGCCTATGCCTGAAAAAAAAAAAAACTTTTTTAATATGCAAGTGTCTCTTGCAGTAACCTTGATACTGTCTCTTAAGTTTTACTGTACAACACACCATTAAGTCTGTATTGTTTGTGTTTTGATTATGCTTCATAAACTACACAGACTCAAATATGCCATCACATTATGAGAAAGCAGATCTGTGTCTGTGCAATTTGCAATTGGATCTGACTCATAAGTGAGTATATATGGTAAGATTCTATTTAACTCTTGATGAGAAATATGCATTTTGTTTGATGAAACCATAGAAATGACCAAGAAATACAACTGGATGCCTTGGTCATCAAATGTTATAAAGATAAATTATAGGTATCTTATATACTCCCACCCATGAGTCATTATCTTCAGGAATGAATGTAGTTGCATTAAAAATGAGTACAAATATACAGGTAAACAAATACAGGTAAACAAATACACTGCTAGACAAATTTATTACCAGCAATCACCATATGGATATAGCTTGTTTTTATAATGCAGATTCCCCACATTAGAAAACAAAAATAACTGAAAAGAAAACATTATCTGCAGAACATATATTAAAATATGGAGCTTTATAATGTGATTGAGAAGCTATTTTTTTTATAATTTTGACAAATATCTTTTGTAGATTACTTAGAAATACTTCTACCATTTTGTACTTTTATAAGAATAATGCAGACAATTATTTCATGGTAACAGGACATGTGGGCAAATGAAACAATCATAACAACAAATGAAACAATCATAACAACAAATATAATATAATGTCTGAGAATTTACCATACCTATATATATTTTTTTTATGTCCAGTCTGCACATATGTTCTAAATTGCAACAATTTTGCAGACTCTCCCCACAAATGTCATTTTGTGAATAAACATTCTAATTTGAAATGTGTGTTAGAAATTATATCAGTGTCAGAAAAAATACATCCAAATGAGCTTCAACAGGAGATAGGGAGCCTGAGTGGCTCCATGGTTAGCACGCCAGACTCGTGACTAAAAGGGAGTGAGTTCAAACCCCACTATTGGAGCATGCTGAATCAGTTATGCTGATGCATCATGAAGCAAGTCATTTTATTCCCACTTCCCTAGCACTAAATAACCTGCTGTGTTTCCGCGTCTTTGAAACTCCAAGTCAACATATGATATAACAGCTAGCATGTCAGAATGATGGAGAAATTAGAGAGGACATGTCAGCTGATAATTACCCGGGGTAGGGGGGAGGAATGTTTAAAAAATGATTAAAACATCTTGTTACACATTGTCAATTTTTAACTATTATAATATGCATGCCTAAAATTACCTACCCATCTTTATTTGTTCCTTTCATTGTAAATATTGGGCTCCGACTAGGAATAGGCCATTACTCCAGAAACTGCATGCAACAACTTGGAATTCAAAATTGTTGCACTCTGTCTTGAGAAATTGCAAGGTCACTGGCTCCAACTTCGAATAGCCATTTCTTGAGAAATTGCGTGCAACAATTTGGAATTCCAAATTAATTGGTAATTTGTAAAAAAATTATATATTTACTTAAAGTCTTTATAATATAATAATCTTATTTTTTTCATGGCATTTTTTAAATAAATGTACTTGAAAGTTTCCAAAAAGTTTTTGTATTTAAAATAATGTTTGAAAAATTATTTATACTCAAAATATGTTTGTAAAAGTATTTAATAAAATATTTAAATTAGACTATATCAAAACATTTTGTCTGAATTTTGTACAGAACTGTTTGCAAAATGGATAGTCATGAGGAAACTTCTATCTGACGGTAGGGAAATATTTCACAGTAATGAAAGTTACACCTGTTTGTTCAATGATATCTTTTGGAAATTTTTCTGATTTTAGTCCACGAAGAGCCTGAATGTAGGAAAGGTGTAATTGGACCATTGCAAATTTACACCAATATGAAACCCACTGCAAACTGTTGCCTGATGTCCTAAAGAGAGTCGTTTCATAAACATATATATGGATTGTATTAAAGATCTAAAGGGATTGTTACTATCCCCAAAAGTTATATTGCACAGTCATGAAGATTTTTTCCAAGTTGTTGCATGATGACTGCATGCCATTTATGAAATTTAATCATTTAAAGACAATTTTAAAGGTAGGAAAGGTATTCAAGGGATTTGATTCAGAGAAAGAATATATGGAAGATATCAAAAGGTTCAAAGGGATTTTCAAATTTGCCCTATAGAGTTATATTTCACTGTTATGGGTGTTATTCTAAGTTGTTGCATTATACTTTCAAGCCATAATGGAATTTAGTCCTAAGAAAGAGAACTCACAAAAATATTGCGACTACAA
>QKMX01369581.1:22828-33688 GCA_003401595.1 Venustaconcha ellipsiformis | reverse complement strand
TCTTAATGCTGAGTGTCAAGCGAGGTAGCTGTTAGTACCACTTTTGTTAAGTCTTTGGTATGACTCGACTGGAGGATTGAACCCACGACCTCCTGCATCTAAGGTGGACGCTCTAACAACTAGGCTACCAGAGTGGTTTATATAAATAGGTAGGGTTGGACAATTCTTAATCCTATTAGTTTCATAATGGCCCATTTTTACAATATTGTTGTGATAGTGGCCTACATCTTTATGATATTGTTGTCATAATGTTCCAGCTTTATGATACCATGGAAATGATTTAATTCTTCTAACAACCTACCTATCTTGACTTGTACCACCCTTAATAGAAATTTCCTTTTCGTGCCTTCCTACCGCCCATGAAACACCCACCCACAAAAACGGATTCTTTTGATCTATAAAAGGTTTGTAATTGTCTTAAATTAGCCAGCTCTAATTCTGAAAAGAGTTATTAGTAAGAACTGTGAATTTACTTATTTTTGTGGTTTTCATGGCTTGGGCAATAAGTGACATTTATATTTTGCACTTAAAGGTCAATTATGGAGAAACTCTTCAAATTCACTCCAGCCAAATTCACAAAATTTACCATTAAAATCTATTAACAGTTTGTCCAAACTGCAGACTAAATTACCTACCTTAACTAAGGCTCTCTTTGCTGTCATATATAATGTCATTCTATAACAAATCACTTATGTAGAAGTTCATTGATTGCATGTCATATTCAGTAAAAAAATAAAAATGATGGATTCTGTGGAGTATACATTCATGAACTGCATTCAAAAGACAGAAAAAGGATCTGACGTTGGGAAATGTCTTCAAACTTTCAAAATGAAGATGCATAAAAAAGGAAAAAAATAAATTACAATGTCAAACCAAAAATTATTAATAAAGTTTTTCAAGCATGACTAACTACTCATTCTGTCTTTTTTCAAATATATTACAAGTGATCAAATCAACACAAATCTTTTTCAACACAAAGAAAAATGCAAACATTTCATTTAGGCACTCAGAGAGTGCAAAATGAGAGTATATGACCCAGCAACAGGGAGACAAAAATATACCCGTTAATGTTAGGAGAAAAGGCACTACATTCATAATGGTGCTGAATTCTCCACCCTTCCCACCACCAAGCACCACCATATACCATTTTAAAGAACTGCAGTTTCTTTCCAAAGAGTTACTGTTAATATTTTTGAATAGAAAAATAAGGATCGGATTTTCCTATATGACATACAATACAAAATTTAGAAAATACTACATACAACACTTTTGCATCTGAATTTGTAATTATTTCAAACTAATTTAATTAGCTGTTTTCCTTATTGGTCTTAATCTGCAGACAACCATACATTTAAGATTAGTTATCTAAATTTCTAAAATTTTCAAAGGATCTCTGTTCTTTTCAACACCTATCATAAATTCCCAATATTATAATCTCTATATCAGGAAATACTTTGTTCTAGTATTGCTTCATTTTCACATGCACACGGAAAACATTTGTTCAAGTCAAACATTAAAACAATTATTCATGAAGTGAACAAAAAAATTTTAAAATCAACTAATTTATAAAAAAAAATTTAAAAAATAAGTTTAAGGAGAAATCTTCATCACTGGCCTTTAAATGCATTGTACTGGGGAAAAAGAGGATTTCCTGTTTTCACATTGTCAACTGGGTCTTCAAATCTGCAAACTAAAGCACTTTAAACTGTACGAAGCACGGTAAATTTACAGTATGCAAATTATAAGACTGTAACAGTAATCTTACTTTTGAAGTCATATTTATAAATGAATATGTCTTTGTGGCCCTCCTTGTGCTGATGGTCATTCTTGTCCCCAATCTCAATGGTCAGTGTGTTGGTACCAGTAAGTGCCAGTGGACTGTTCTTCCCTCTCATGTCCGACATGATGATTGGAAGGTAGTAATACTTCTGCTCCACACGGTAGAATGTTTTCAGTGCAGTAACTGTACCTGTGCCATTTTTATTGTCTCCCTCTGTTACCAAACAAGAGGAATTTAGTCAGGTGGAATTTTAAAGAAAATTAAGACAAAATAATATCTGAAAACTTAAAACAGAAACTGATATATACCTTAATAAATTCTAAATCCTGATGGCATACTTACATAAAAATTAGTAACAGCTGTTCATGAACAATAGAATTATATTTTATTTGATTCTGGTCAGAAATTTGTTATTGCGGCTTTACATTAAATTTCCTTCTATAGATTTTCCTTGATACCTTAATAATGCCAACCAAACTGTGACAATCTAAGAGATAATCTTAGAGTTTGTTAATCAAGAAGCAAACATACCATATATACTTCCCTACTAAAAATATGCAAAATTAGTTAGACTATTTTCTATCTGTATTACCATCGTTACTCACTTATAAGTCCAGTGAAACTACAAACATAAAAGATCCTAATCTGCTGCAGTATACTGCATCACTCCATGGATCAGGACCTGTGCTGTTTGTTCTATTGCTTACTCCTAACAAACTGCACAGAACCAACCCTGCCAATACATTATGCGACAGCAGATCTGGGACTTTGCAGTTTGCAGTTGGGTTCATTATATAAGCAAGTACATACAGTACATCTGCATGCAAATTGTACAACATTAATTTCACATCTTACCTGGATTAAACTCCATACTAAAAGCTGGGTCATTTGGAAGCTTGCATGTAGGGTTTTGAGCACAGGGAGGAAGTTGGAAGAAAAAGGGCCCTCCATATTTTGCAGTATCACGATCAATGGCTTTGAAGATTGTGGCCAGCTGTGGAGGTGGTTCGCCTTCCATCACAATGGATGGCTGCAGAAGAACAATCTCTGGCACATTGTCGTTGACATCCCTGACATGAATCCTCAGAGTAGCTGTTCCAGTTCGTGAGGGATAACCTTCATATGAAAGGGGGAGAGTTCAGATTTGTAAGCATCATAATGAGATACATATGACTATTAATTAGTTATGGAAATCTGAAGAAAAATGTGTACTCTATGTTCTACTGTTCTCCACAGGTTCCAACGAGTTTGCAATTACACAAAATCTATTTATTAACTGGCAGGTAAGAATCTGACTAACTTGATACAATGGTCTGATTAAAAAATAAACATTTTCCAACAGGCATGTAGGGCATATCTTTTCATAGCTATGTCACTTTGAACAATGGGCACATCTTTCTGATAGTCACATCACAGTGTACACAATGGGGCATATCTTTCTGAAAGCCATGTTACAGTGTACAATGAGACACATCTTTCTGACAGCCATGTCACAGTGTACAATGGGGCATATCTTTCTGATAGCTATGTCACGGTGTACAATGGGGCATATCTTTCTGACAACTATGTCACGGTGTACAATGGGGCACATCTTTCTGACAGCCATGTCACAGTCTGCAATGGGGCATATCTTTCTGATAGCTGTCACGGTGTAAAATAGGGTATATCTTTCTGAGAGTCACATGTCAGTGTACAATGAGACATATCTTTCTTATTGCCATATATCACAGTGTGCACTGGGGCCTATCTTTTGGAAAAAAAGTCTTACAAAAGCAGCATGGGAAAATGCAAGTTGACTGGTGATAGAATAATGAAGAAAATAAGCAAAACTGAGGCTTTATAGCAAAACACAAATTAAAATCAACAATAAAAAAAATCAACTTTTAAAACGAGGAAGCATTGTCATGTGGTAGAGTCCTGGGCAGAAAATATTTTAGAACTGCTCTGTAATAATCAAATAGTCCCCCCCAGATAGGCTCCTTTCAATAAATGTTTACTCTGTGACAAAACAGTGTTGTATTCATGTTTTATTTGATGTTTATCAAATGCTTTTATCTGCAGAATACAGGTCAAACAGTAAGTGAATGCCAATGGTCACCAGTCCCATTTATATTTGTATCAGTAATCATCCATATGCCCAGCTTATTATGTCTCCGTTTTATCCTATACCCTACTCAATGCATAATTTACAGAATTCTCATGATTTGTTACCAAGCATTTTCTGCATGACTTTTAAAGTGCAGTGGTGGTCACACTGGTCTTTTAAAGTACAGTGGTGGTCACACTGGTCTTTTAAAGTGCAGTGGTGGTCACTCTGGTCTTTTAAAGTGCAGTGGTGGTCACACTGGTCTTTTAAAGTGCAGTGGTGATCACAATGGTCTTTTAAAGTGCAGTGGTGGGTCACACTGGTCTTTTAAAGTGAAGTGGTGGTCACACTGAAATCAGATCAGCACCACCATGGTAACCATTTTGGGGTCATCTCAGCACGATATCCATCTTCAGGACCAATCAGACATACTCCAAGGACCATTTTTTCAGAAGTCATAGCAAAAACAATATTTCCAATATCGGCATTGTTGTTGCAATACTGGATGTTAGAGCAGAACCATTTTCATTTAGGACCAACTAGACCTGGGTGTCAAGATTCATGACAATCTTCCAAAGTGGTTTAGATAGAGTACTGACAACAAATTTCTGCAAACGGACAGACAGATGATTGCCAAAAAAACTTCTTATAAGCTCTATTCATCACAGACCAGTTAAGCTAAAAATAGAATAAGCATGTTTCCAATTGAAAACAAATTTCTGCTAATGGACAGATGATCGCCAATAAGACTTCTCATAAGCTCTATTCATCACAGAACAGTTAAGCTAAAAATAGAATAAGCATGTTTCCAACTGACAACAAATTTCTGCAAATGGGCAGACAGATGATCGCCAATTAGACTTCTCATAAGCTCTTTTCATTATACACAAGTTGAGATAAATACATAATAAGCCTGTTTCCAACTGCTTACCTTTGTCTATCGCTAGAATGCGAACTTCATACATTTCATCTTTCTGTCCAGCTAGGGCTTCACGGTCGAGAGTTTCTCCATCAAGGCCAACCTGGATCCTGACCTCACAAAGATGATTGACCTTGAACCTACGACCACTGTCTGTCTTTCTATCAATTGAGTATCTGAAAGAATGTCATAGTTTCATAATAGAATGATAAATATTTATGGAGTTAAAATAGGATTGAAATTCAAATTCCAAGTCACTTACTCAAAATCACGATTAATTCCACTGTCTGGATCGCTTGCACTGCAAGTCCATAACAGTGTGTCTGGTGGAATATTTTCATCTCGCTCTATGGTTTCCACTTTAGGGTAAAACTCTGGAGCATTGTCATTGTAGTCTTCCACCATTATTTCTATGTATGCTTCATCACGATGGGTAGGGTCTGGATCCTGTACGTACACTGTCAGATTGAAGAACCTTTGCTGTGGAACCTCGTAGTCTACTGCCTGAAGTGATCAAGAATTGGAAAAAAACAAAGACAACACTTTTAAACAGCACCTCTCGTCTCGAACAAAACAACTTTTTAAAAGTTAGATTCATATTTCCATAGTTGACAAAAATAATTATTATCACAAATACTCAAGCATATATCCAGACCAATTTGTGAAATTCACAAATATGTCTTGAGAAAATGTGATGAAAATTACACAATTCTGACAAGAATAACATTCTTAAAATTTAGCAACTGAACAAATTTTCACTAAAATGTTAAACATGTTCTAATTCTAATGATGAATAGATAATACTGGTAGAACCAAGTAGATGTTCAAGATGGTTGTTATGGTAGCCATAATGGATGTTTGAACATCACAATTTTCATTAGGAAGTCTTTCAGTAATATGTTGATACAACTGTCCATTCAGTAACAAGATTTTCTAGACAACCACTGTGGTAGCCATATTGGATGTCCAAGCAGCACCATTTTTATGTAGCACCAAAAGATGAATGAGTGGGTAAAGGTTCATGGCATTCATCCAAGCTAAAGAGTAGTAACAAGAAACTTGTGCTAACGGTCCAAATGACAACGGAAAAAAAGCATATATGATCAATCAGGAAAATGTGAAGAATATTTTATAAATTTGCAAGATTATATGATACGTAAATATTTATCATGATCAGTTCCAATAATGATTCAAAGGTAGCAAAGGTTTGTGGAACAAATTTACTGGCTTTAAAAGCAAACCTTTCAGGCACAAAAATATGCAAGGTTTACAAGTTTATCATTAAGAGTCACAAGGAAGACAAAAGACTAACCTTGAAAACCTCCAAAACTCCTGCGTTTGGTGGGACTGTTTCTATGGAGAAGAAGGTGTTGTCACTTGCCTTAAGAGTGTATGTCAGCCTCGCATTGTCATTAATATCTTTATCTGTAGCTGACACAGTTATTATGGATCCTCGTGACTGGTTCTCTGACATACTGACTTTGTATATTTTTTGCACAAACTCTGGAATCTGATCATTAATGTCCTCAATGTTGATTGTCACTGTGGCCGTTGCACTTTTCTGTTCAATACCTCGATCCTTGGCCACAATTTGAAGATAGTAGTGAGTTGTTTTCTCACGATCAAGCTTATTGTTGAGATTTGTACTGATCAACCCTGTATAACTGTTGATCTTAAAAAGCCAATCTCCTGTCTCTGGGTCTGCAGGCGGGTTACCATATCGATCAATTTCATAAAAAACTGTGCCATTCTCCCCTGCATCTGGGTCTCTGGCTACAATTGTCATAACTGACTGGTCTGTTATAAATAAACAAGTGATGAATCAAGAACTTGTTGAAAGCATGCAGAATACAAATTTATTATCAAAATTATCTGCACAATCGATTACATGCTTTTTAATCTTAGAAAATTACTAACAATGAATGTCTAGGAAAAAGCATTAGGATTTATGTACCCAACTGAATTCTGACAGATTTCTGATTCCAAACATTATACAAAACTATTATCTTATATCATGGAGCTACTAGAAACTAAACATGTGGAACAAGCATTAAATGCTAAACATGTCTTGAAGAAAGATGATAAATGAATCCTTTGTTGAACTGGCTAAAAGCCCAAATTAAGCAATTATTAATTGCTGATATACAAATCATCAGTATGAAAAACAAAAATACATGCACTAAACAAACAGCCATGTCTTCAGATTCAAGGCTCAAAATCTTCACAATTTGCATTTACCTGAACCAGTGTGTTCAGCCACTGAGCCTTTTAGGTCTGCCTCTGAAAACTTTGGAGCATTGTCATTGATGTCTTTGGGTCTGACTTTCAAATATGCATAGCCTGTAAGTGCTGTTGGTGTGTTGGGTTCATCCTCAACCATTACATTAAACTGGTATTCAGCTCGTCCAAGGGGCAAATCTCTGTCCAGTGGCTTCATGAGGAAGATCCGACCAGTCTCTTGCTCAATCCGGAAAGTTGGATCCATGAGAGATGTGCCATCTCCTGAGAGACTGAACCGGAACTTGCTTTGACGTGCAGTGTCATTATCTGTAGCAGCCACCTTAAGTTTAAAATAGCATAAATTGTATCTATATATATCTCTTTTTTCCTGTCACATTAATTAGTGCACACTTTACCTTGTATTTGACTTACTAAGTCATCCTTACCATCTATTCCTTTTCAGTGCTGTTAGAACTATTCTTCTTTCTCCCTGGGTACTTGGATTAATACTTTTATAAAAACTCTTCACTTATTTGCCAATATAGAGATCATCCAAGAAGAAAAATCACTTGAAAATGCTTTATTTATAATGAAAAATACAACAGCTCTCCCCCAGCTATAATGCAATTACAAATATAACACTGCTATAGACCCGATCCAAAAAAAATTATAACTTTTAAAAAAAATTTTGATGCTGGCTAAACCCTTTGCATCAACAAAGTACTGTACTTGATTTGGCCATCACCAGAACATGTTTTTACCATCAGGGTTTAACTCCAATTAGCCACTGTTGTAATTGGGCAAGGTAAGATATTGTACTTCTACTGGGCTAATGAACACCTCAAATTACCCATTTCTCTAATATGCCATTATTGTCATTGGGTCTTATCAACTATTGTATTTAGATAGAGTTCACATGACTATCTAATTTGCCCTCAGCACATAGGTCACTCAAGCAAATCAGTGACTTTATCTCTGTAAACACAGCTCACTGATTATATAGAGTTTATTGTTGTCCACTGTTTATTGACACATGGAAACAGATGATAGAAAGGATTAGTGGTGGCATGTCCTTCCAACTTGCCACTGCTTTCTGTCATCTGTTGCAGTGCAGCCCAGATGAGATAGATGTTCATTTACACAATGTAGCTAAGTTCAAATAAGGTCTATTCCAACATTAAAGTGTCACTTTCCAGAGAAATCAGGTTTAAAAGTGAGTTTGATCTCATCAGTATTTACAAGTAAATCAAGACATTTAATCTCGCAAAGGAGATTCCAGGAAAAGGAAAGCTTATTTTGTCAAAAGAATTGTGATTTTAAGTGATTCATGGAGTATGATGAAGAGGCTTAACTCCGATGATGTTCAGCCCCAGATCAAAATTTCTGCCACTGTTGAGTGTGTGACTGATGCTGACATCATTCAGTTCTTCCCAGGCACCGAAAGAGAAAATTTAGATCCCAATCAACAGGAAGCAGAATTTAATCACAGTAACCAGGACGATCAACCAGGAACACCAAATGAGGTTTTCAAAGCCATATTTGTAATTGAGAAAGGACTGAAAAAACTGAGAGACTAAAAAATTATACAGCTGAGAAATAATCAAAGACTCTGCTTAAAGTAAAAATTAAAAAAACAAACAAGAACAATCCCATCTAAACAACCCCCCTCCCAATCACAAAATACTTCCAATCGGAAATGCACGTAATTTGAGTGAATAGAGTTTGTTTTATATGGATTGGTACTTCTTGTAAACAATTGTTTTTGTTTCATACAACAATGAATTTTCAATGGTTTTCATACATGTATGCAAGTTTGACTTTCTTTCTCTTATTCCTAGTTCTGGAATTGCTAAAAGAATGCTGTACACAATGTAACATCACTCATCATACCTAACATGCTTTGGACAAGATATTCCATTGATTAAAAAAATGCCGTAACATTACTCAGTGCACTTGTTACAGACCGATACATTTATTTAAATGAAAAATGAACAAGGAAGTGGTAAACAAAAGAATTTGAATTTAATCTCTTATTTAAAAATGAATGAAGCTTTTAAGTTAAGGCTGCATTGTCCTGAGAGTAATCTAAATTTAATAAGTTTTTGCAAGTGATTACATTTTAATCACATTAAACTT
The DNA here is from genome assembly GCA_003401595.1 of Venustaconcha ellipsiformis. NCBI lineage: Eukaryota > Metazoa > Mollusca > Bivalvia > Unionida > Unionidae > Venustaconcha > Venustaconcha ellipsiformis. The sequence continues at coordinate 24,547 of QKMX01369581.1, read as the reverse complement.
GATGCAGCTGTACAAAGAAACTATAACTTGCAAGTACATTTATTAAAATGATGTGTTTATATCATTATTTTTAATCATATGTACAACAATATAGGTTGAAAGAAAGCACTCTAAAGTTTGGTATATTTTTATTTACTTTTATAAAATATTACTGGACATAATTACATGTATAAATACTATGCAATGAGATAAAAAAAAAACAACCCATAGTTTACATAAACTATATTATTATGCATTTGTCCGACAGTTTGTTTACTCCACCCAACCAAACCAAACACACAAATACACTCAACATTTTTGATCATTTTCGTCATAACAGTTTGGTACATAACATGGTCAGCAGTTAAGGACTAAGGACCCTGAAAACCTCATTATAATGGGGAGAGCTGTATTTTTTAGCAATAAAAAAAACCCTGCTAATTGAAAAATCTGTTTTTATAGCTTTATAGGATTCAGAACTTATACAAAGTTGTAAAACAATCACTGAAGCAATATTTAAAACTGGTTTTTAAAGCGTAAAACCAGTTTTAAAAAAAATCACAGGAAAGTCTACAATCTCAGATATTAACTGTTTTCACAATCTGGTTCACAACCGATAACATGAACTGAGAAAGAAAGAAGACAATATGATGCCAAATAAAAGTAAAAAGTAAAGTTGGAAACATTCAAAACTTAACAAACTTACGAAAGACACTGGTAACCCTTTTAAATAAATATAAACATGAAGTACATGATAAAAGATGAAAAGTAAAGATCTTAAACTTCTGTAAAATGTATATAAGATATATTAAAATGGTATAAGAAAATATACCCGCCTAAAAAAATAGGTCAAAATTTTTTTAAAATAAAACATTCTCTCTCTAAAAGTGTTGATGATTTTTTTAAAATGGTACATCATCATTAAATTTCTTTTATGAATTCATATAAAATAAACTCCCATCTCTCAGTTGAGAAATTGATTCATTTAACAAGAATGGTCACTTTCAGAAAACTGACCATTCTGAAGATTTTTCCACTTATACAAGCTCAGCAAAAGTCATGGATTTTGTCATACCTGTACAAGAAACTTGCCCTCTGGTAGTGGTGGTTGCTCTTCTTCAACAATGTTGTCCACTTCATAAGTCCCTTTGGTAAATCTGGGTGGATTATCATTCACATCTGTCACAGTAACCACCACTTTGGTCATGTTCTCAAAAAGACCATCCCGCACCATTACTGTCAAAGTGTAGGTCTGTCAAGACAACAGTAATGATATATATCTGTACAAATGTGGAAAGTTTTCTCACACAAAGCAGGGTCTATCACATACTCAAAATGGAGGGATCTTTGGTTCTATTTGGTTTCATATTTTTATAGCACAACACAGGTAGGTTATTTAGTGCTGATGCAAATGGAGTTAAATTATTTGCTCAAGGACACACAAAGGTAGTTAACTCCAGCATATCCATGATATCATTCTAACACATATTTAATTACGAGTCCAGTATGCTAACTACAGAGACACCACAGCTCCTTAGCAAAAAGCAAAAGGGAATCTGGGTATAGGTTTGAAAAAAGTTAAAGTGTAGTATGTAAAAAATATCTTGATTAGGGCTGTCAAAAACCACAAAAAATTCACCTGGGTACCTGTTGCACCGATTAACGGGTAACTGGGTACTTGTTAGAACATGAAAGAAATGTTACAAACCTAGTTACCCCACTGTCAAATTTTCACAAACC
>QKMX01369578.1:143047-158159 GCA_003401595.1 Venustaconcha ellipsiformis | reverse complement strand
TTAAACCCTACAACAACAACAAAAACAACAACAACAACATTATGAACTTGCTGAGGTCATAAACAGTAAGTCACTCAATTTAATGACACCAAGTCCACTCTGGTGGCAGTCTGATGTGTCTGGAAGGTGGGATGTTCTCCATGAGAAGCCATGGAAGCTCTATAAGATGCATGAGAGACGCTGGATGGATTTTTCTTGATCTTCACCATGTCATTTCCACAATTACAGCAACGGATGGATAAACACTACTGTAGTAATAAGAACACAAAAAAAAGGAAGAGCATACTGTGAGATTTGTTCGTGATGAATACAGCATAAGTTACCATGAACTCTCATTTGAAGAAAAAATGCATTTTGGGTCTTCAGATTAATTTGAGATCATTTGATTAAATTATTGGGAATCACAAATCAATAGATTAGGTTGGCAAGATAATGAAAAGGTTAAGATGTAAATATTCCAAAATTATATGCAGAAGATAGAACATCAACATTTTTAATGTGCCAGCAGACTAGGGTATATGTTGTTGTTTCTACTGATTACTCTTAACAAACTGCAAAGACCCAGATCTGCCAGCGTAATATGCAGTGGCAGATCCGGGTCTGTGCAGTTTTCAGTTGGATTCTACGGATAAGCAAGCGTATTATGCAGTGGCAGATCTGGGGCTGTGCAGTTTTCAGTTGGATTTTATGGATAAGAAAGCATATATGATGTTCATTTATATTACAGCGGATCATTGGTCCAGAAGCAGAGCGGAACTATTATGAATCTCAGCTTATAATTTTGGATACCTTGGAGCAAGTCTTGAACTCTGTAAGTTGTCTTATTACATACAAACTAATCAGTACATTGAAATTATCTCAAACAGCCCCTCTGTAACCCAGTTTCCCTTGCAGACTGACCATATTATTTGTTGATCCCAATAAAGTAAATCTAATACTAATCAGACCTTACAAAAATGGCACAGATATTTTGGTCCCAGTTGTATCTGGTTTAGGGATGTCTACTGTTGTAGATGATACAATTTTTCACATTCACATTTTTAATTCCTACATAGTCATCTAGTTAGTCATTGTAAATATCATCTGACTCACTTCCCTTGGCCTCACTGCCATATGTGGGTTTTTGTGTAGAGACTGAGCTTGGACACTGTAACACTTTTGATCATACAGTTTATGAAATCTATTTAAGGTTGCATCTGAACATGTGTCACTTGCGTGACATGATCAGCAAGCACTCTTGTGGCTCATTTAGAAGGTTGTCACATGGACAAACAAGCTTAGAGAATAAGGTCAAACATTTACTGAAAGAGGCAGAACTCTGCTTGGTACTGGACAAGTATGTGTATTAAATTTGCAGGTCAGTCAAAAGGAATGTTGACTTTAATACAAAGTAAATGCTACCTTTACAAGCCAAGGGCTTATAGAGCCATGTGCACTAGTAGAAAAAATGTATACAGTAATTGGGTACCTGATGGCTCATTTTATTATCCAGGTTATTATCAAAGTGTGGCTACCCAAGTAACCGGGTACCTGTTTTTAACTCTTGCCCACACTCTAGATTAAGGTTAATGTTTTACATTCTAGACAAATTAAAAGTGTGCTGGGCAAAAATGGAGTCATTTGTGACAATATGTAGTGCTGCTGCAGAAGCATTTGGCAATAACAGTTTGGTACAAAGTAATGGTAGTGCTTTGTCAGATATCAAATAGGTACAGTTGATTTTACAATATCCTGTATACAGAAGAAATCTTACATGATTAATAGTTTTTTATGGTAATTAAATCTTAAGATTTATTTAGGGTTTAGGCCTTACCAACTAGATCTTGTATATGTCATTGTAACATGTGGAAATTCTCATCGGAAATACTTCTTGATGGCTTGTAGGACTGCAATATATTGTGGCTTAGAAGCATGATATAATTGTCATCAAATGATGTCATGACATCGAAAATGAATGTTAATAGTTTGTTCTTATCTTTTACACACCATTTACCCATATAAACTTACTGTACATTGACCAAGATCTATTGTATTACATGCCTGTAGATGAATATTGATAATGTTCACTTTAAAGATGATTGCTCATGAAATATCAAATTATTAAACTTTCTGAAAAATTTATGTCATAGGTCTGGCAATCCAGATATCTTAACACATAGAAAAATGTATGCTGGTGAGGTAACGTTTTTTTCAGTATGACCCAATTATTGAGATCCCATTGTCTGTTTAGCTGATTCATGGTCGGTTATAAATTGCTTAAGATATCTGAAGCTCTTATATTATTCATTGACTTGATCAATTTCTTTGACAGAACTGTAATTACATTTGTTAACATCGTAACAAAATTTTCTTTTTCATTAGTTAATAGGAGACACATAACAGCCATGTTATTTTTTTTCAGAATTCATTATGCTAACTTAGTTACATTTAGCTAACAATATTAATGATATAATGCATTGAGCACATCATTTACTACTACGCAGTAAGCAATGCTTGTACAAAATGAATGAGGATAACTAACCTTCATGTTTGAGTTATGTTTTGATGTGAGTTTTGCATTTTGCTCTTTTGGGACAATCTTATTAATGATATTTGTTTTTGATTTCCTCCAAAGCAACCTAAGGACACATCAAGACTTGATGAGGCCATCTATGTGAAGTTGCTGCTGCCAGAGATTTGTAAGGTGAGTCGAATAAGGAGGAGAGTAAATTTTGTTTATAGATGAGCAAGTTCAGTATTAGTTGGCAAAAGAACATAATTTCAAGATTTTTGCAGCAGCACTAACTATAATGTTGGGATTTACTGGAATATAAAAAAAATGGAATGATAGGATTAACTTTAAGAAAATTTCATCTTAATTTCATTTTTATTCATCCTATAGCTCAAGTTATACGGGTTATATGAGAATTGAGTACAACTATTTCAGTAATGGGTGTAATGTTTTAGAATTTGATTGCACATACTTATAACTGGTGATTATTCACTTTATTTTAATCCTTGTATTCCATATTTTTTTGGAAGGTAATTATGTACATGCCTACATGAAATATGTAAGACAAAATCATTGTTAAAATAGGTGGATATTTTCATATGAGATTAACCTGAAGGAATGATCAGTACAAAACTGATTGTCATGAATGAAAGCTGTACATGTTGAAAAAAATTGCTTTTTACCTTTATTTGTTGAGAATAGATCCAGTGTTATCTTGACCCAGTTTAGGAGATGGCAACAATTGTAAAAGCCCATAACAATCAGTAATTGATTCTTCAAGTTTTTGTTAAGCAAAAAATGTTTTTAGTTGGTCGATCGTCTGTTTCATTGACGACTCTTAAGAATCCTGTCCCCCCCCCTCCATAATTATCCTTCCCCCCAAAAAATTCCTGAAATTGATTTGTGCATCTAATTGAACTGGTTTTGCTAAGTACTTTGGAGAATTTAGTACCTTGCATATACTAATCATTGTAATATTTAAAACCATTGCAATAGTAAACAGACATATTTTTTTTTAGTTATGACAGTTAAGATGCAGAGCATTCAACAGTCAGGATAGAATATACATTGGTTAAATGATATTATTAGACTTTAGAACAACAATTGACAAGTAAATTATATTATTATTAGATTTTAGAACATTAATTAACAAGTAAATGCACCTACATTGACATAATTTGAATGGTATCCATTGACTTGTATATATTCTTTTAATTTAATATTGATTGACTTTTAGATATTCAATTATTTAATCATAATGTTCATTATAACACTAAGGGAGCTATGGACCATACCACCTAATAGTGAGATTGCCTTATAATGAAGTACATGATACAGTACTCATTATGTTATGCTTTATAGGCATATGGAGTTGTAATGAAGTACATTGTACATATACCACACTCCTTCATTATAATGCTGACCATGATAGTAAGAGTAGTCATAATGAAGTACATTGTACATATACCACACTCGTTCATTATAATTCTGACCAGTAGAGTCATAGAATATAGTAATAATGAAGTACATTATGCATGTGCAACAATACCTCATTATAAAGCTCTCTGCAGCAGACACAGAGTATACTGCCTTATAGTGAGACCAACTTATAATTGTTTTATTTTCAGATAACCTTACTTAAAATTTTTGCTTGCTATTAGCAAATGTAACATTCTGTTTTACAGATACAATACAGTTTTATCAGCATTATTAGTAATGATGCCTGATACTAAATGTTGTGTTTGGTTATCACTAGAATCAACTCATTAATTTTGTGCTTTCAACTAGCAGTGCTATGTACTGTGGGAAAATCATATACAAATTTAAGAGAGGAACTTAGAGAAATATCCTGCTTTTCAATTCTCTTATGCAGAGAGGTAGAAATATATAATCCCACTGGAATGGGTAGTGCCTACCTCAATGATGGTCACCTGTTTGTTTGTTTACATGTTTCCTCATTCTGTAAACACTTCCCAGCAGTTCATTAATTTCATCATGTGTAAATGTTGCAGCCTTACATGTTGCTGTAGATTTAAGTTTGAAATTTCTACTTTGCAGTTCCTCAATCAGCCTGTAGAGAACTCGTTAGGACTCCAGTTGAAGAATTTAGCTTCGAAGGTTCTATTTGCCCTTAGTCTCAACAACTTCACCGCAGTGTTTAATAGGATTTCAGCCAGGTATACACTTGCAGTTTGCTAAAGATGAAAACAGTGCTAATATTTTTACTGTGATTACTTTTATCAGCAGCATTTTTTATCTTCTCTCTCAGACTTGCTTTGTTATCTTCATTATTATTCCACTAATAACAATTCCTTGTCCTTTTTTCACCCACTTTTTCTACCAAGTCTTCTAATGCTAACTCTATTTTTGTCACTTCTGTAGCATGCTAGAGATTAGCAAAGACTGACATTATTATGTGATAATTTTGTTTGCATACTCAAGATATACATCAGTTATATAGGCTGCATTTTGAATTCCCAAAAACATCTGGCTGTTAAGTTTGGTGTGAGAAACAGCATTTGATATCTTTACAAGCTTTAGTTAGATAATTTGCTGTCATTTTGCTGTGTCACAGGCTGGTTTTTGGCTCATATGTGAATTAGGATATGAAACCATATCATATGGCTGTGCATCCAGTGTGTCTATCCATCAACAGTTACTTTTTCCTACTCTCTAATATAGTTCATATCACTAGTCTGATTTTGAGCAATCTTGGAATATGTATTCATATCATACAAGTCTTTGTTGGGTTTGAAGATGAGCAAGATTCATCAGTATTAGTGGGATGGCAGCTCTGGAGGTCATATTTCAGATCTGATTTTGATAAAGCTTAGAATTTATGCTTATATCATAAGATCAAAAATAACTTGGAAAATGAGTGAAGTCCACATGTTGATTAGGTGATCTTGCATCTGATTGATGATAAGGGAGGTTGCAGGCTTGAACCCCAGCCAAGTTCTACCAAAGACTTATAAAAATGGTAATAATAGCTGCCTCGCTAGGTGCTCTGCATTAAGAGGTTGCTGTTAGGACTGGTCTGTCTGGTGTTAAGATAATTAAATGGGACATCATGCTACATATCTGCAGCTTGATGCACCAGTGCGTGACATCACTATAAACTGCCACACAGCAGACATAATAGCAATATGACTGAAAATTTGTTATAGCTATGATAAAAATCCACATCATACACACACATTTCTGATCAGAATTTGATAAACTTTGAATATATGCTTACAATACTAATATTTCGCACGAGTTTGATAATGAGTCACGTCACATTATATGACGTGATCTTGAATCTGGCCATGTTCCTTATCCCTATTGAAGCCATATTTCTGATCCTATTTTGATCATACTTGTGATATGGGTCATCTAACTCTTATATGGATTCAAGAATGATTTAGATTCATAGATTTTGAGATAATCTTAAGAGTTTGTTACCATTTTGGAGGTTGTATATTTGATCAAAATTGGATCAAACTTGAAATGTAAAAGTACATTATCAAGATCTTGGATGGATATGATAATGAGCTAGCTTTGCACATCACACTAAAAGCAAGATTTCTGATTTGTTTTTGATCAAACTTAGAATATAAGCTTATACGATCAAGATCTCAGATGGGTTTGATAACGAGTGTGATCCATGCATTCTAATGAGGTGGTCTTGCATCTGACTGACTTCTTGACAATCTTGGGGCCGCTTTTTTATCTGTAGGGTTTAATATCATCAAGCCCTTGATTATAAGCAGGGGATGGTGCATATCAGTTATGTCAATATTTTTAGACAGAATTTTCAACATAATATGGTAAAATAGGTAAAATCACCCTCATATAAACTTTGGGAGATTTTACGTAGAATTTGTTCTTACACTTTTGTTCAAGTCTTCATGGTAGAGCAGTAAATAATGTTGGCTATATTAGTAAGTGAGCAATAATAGGCACTCTTTGACCTCTTTTGTCTTACTTTATTCAATTTTTATTCACTTCATAATAAATTAAAACTCTTGCATGAATGTATATGGGAAAATGGTGGCCAATGGCCATTGTAAAACTTTATAGACCATGAAACACTTTTATATTTATCTGTGTGTTTTTATTTTGTGAATAGAAAATGGTAACCCTGTAGATTGATGCATGTCTTCTTTATTACTCAAATATTACATCATGACAAAAAAACTATTGCAGGAAAATGCTAGTATTACCCTCTAATTTACTATACCAGGTCATCATTTGTACATGTATAATGCAACTGGACAAGGATTTTTGCATTGAATTCCTGTGTCTTTTCTATATAGGCATCCTTTATTTAGGTTTTTCCAGTTGTGCAGGTTTATCTATATTGCTTGCTACTATAGTCTTTCATTTTGGGATGTATTGATCACCCTTAAAAATGTACTTTTTTCCAGATTGACCACATTGTCAGCGTGTAATGAGGACCAGTCTGACTTGTCAGACCTTGAACTGATTCAGCACATTAATGTGGATGTCAGTAGGCTGACCAAGCTTTTAAGTGGTAAGACATCAGTCCATTGAACTTGACCACTCAATTATTTTATTAACAATGGCTCAGTTCTGTTTGACTTGTACCAGTTCAGCACATCAATCCTAGTTATCAGGTCTAATAAATCATAGAAAAGACTTCTTTTAGTGTACACGTCATTCTGCCTTGACCATTCAGCCACCTTCCTCCTCTCTGCCATGACAGTAATAGTGAGCATATTGCTACCCGTGTCATTTTGCTTATCTATCTGCCCATCAATCTGTTCATCTATTTGGTTCAGCTGTACATTTAGAGTTAAATTTGTAGGCATTGTGAATACATTTCTGGTTGAAATTTCCTTGTGCAAATTAAATCAAAATTTCCACTGTAAAAGAAAAAAATGGTGAGTGATGTTTAGATCTGTTGCTGATGATATTAGTTTTTGTATCAGTAATCAGATCAGACATAATTTTATTGACAAGTTTCAGTCCAGGTGTATTGAAAAATAAAAAACATCATTTTTGTCTTTTGTTGCATGATGAAGAGCAGCTTTATAAATAAAGCATAACATTATTGACAACAATGCAGTATAAAAGAAATTAAACATGATAAATTCAGAAACAATATCTTGTTTATTTCTGGTTCAGTTCCATGTCTTTTTTTTCAGAGGTTAACTCAAAGTTTCGTCTGTTGAAGTCTAAACAAGTTATATCAGCTCTTGCTCACAACTTGGAAAAGGTAAGCTTAGTCCAGCAGTGGCAAACTGTAAATCTCATATAATGGATCTGTACTTGGTGATAAGACCATCTCTCACCATTGCACGATTGCAGCCATTTTGAGGAGGCATTTAACCTATGATAAGGACAACCACACTTTTCATGATTAATGTGGTAGACCATATATGGCTATCATAGGAGAAATACTATACATTACAATTATTGTCCGGATAATAATATACTATTAATTCACTGGTTTGTATGGGATATAAACTTCAGAGTATTTCATAGTTGCTGTAATTAATGTGTTGAAAGACCCAGCAAACACTGATTTGTTTTTAATTGAAAACATTAGGACCCCTATCAGAGGCACAAATTTCGTGCCAATGAAATTGTCACTTTTAGAAAATCCACAATAATGTTGATACTAGCAAATATAATCGAGTTCAGAGTATTGGAGTGTTGTATCCAAGGATTGCCTTAGTATGTCCTTGGGGAAAGACACTTAGCTGTCACTTCCATGGCATGATGTAGCCATTCATGCATTTAAAGTGCCATTATAACCCAGAAAAAGGAAATAAAAAGAAAGTATTTGAGTGTCATTAAGTTTTGTGTGGATTTGTTAAATTTAGAAATACTTACAGCACAAAGTCCATAATTTTCCCATTGGTAATGCATATCTCGAGAATCATAACATGAGTGCTCATTTCAAATGTGCGAAGTGAGTCGGATAATTTCTGTCTGCAATTATTTGTGAGCATAAAATTGAAATTTTCTAACAAGACTGAAATTGCTTAATGTGTTTCAAATATGTCTGAGGGCGGTAAGAATGTTTATTACATGACAAATACTTATTTAGTGAAATAACAAATTCATGCTCTGAAATGACTTTTAAATACATTGGAATGCCTGAGATTGTACCATAGTCTTACATGACTTAATGGCATCACTTGTTATGTCTTGAGCTGTTTTTATATGTTTAATATTGAAGAAAAAAAAAGAAAAATATGTTTACTTGAACCTAATATTAACACAGTAGTCATGTGATGAATTATTTAACAAAATTGCTGTTAGCATTATATACCTATGTCATTAATTTGTGAAGTCTTTGAAATAATTTTGCTGATGAAAGTATTTTAATCAAAAGAAAAAACACGCATCATTCTACAGCACCACTTGATAGAGTCTAAAGACTTTCATGTTATTTGTAGGCGATATGGAATTGGATGGACAATTACCCTGAGGAATTTACTGACCTGCAGAAACGTCCTAATGAAGAGTTGCAGGGTAAGGGTTTTTCATAATGTTACTTTTACTAATATGCTTTGAATTGCCAGATTTAAGTGATTGCAAATTTCAGATGTCTGAGAATAACATGGAAAAATTGTAGCAAATTTTCTTTATGTTAAAAAAAAGGTAAAGCTACATGGTGTGACTTACATAATTGTATGGTATGTGGCCAGTCTGTAGTATGTAACAGCTGTTGTCAAACAAAATGATAAAATTTTTGTAATATCAAATGTTTAATGATAGTAACATTTCTTAGATGCAATAAATTTTACTGTCGGCTCCACAACAGTTAAATGTGATTTATGTTCAAGAGTCGCTTTGTCATGGTAGTCATTCTTCCACTTCCCCCAGTTTACAAGATATGATACAAACTGTGATACACTTAAGTTATGAAGGCATACAACTTAATATTCTATGATAATAAATTTGGAAAAGAAAATTTTTGTCCTACTCTATGATTTGGGTTCCTTAAATTATAGAGAAATGGAAACTTTAAAGGAAGAAAACAATTATTGTAAATTATAAATGTTCTCTTACAAGATCATGGAGAAATGAACAATTTAAAGGGTGAAAATTTGTTTCAGTTATAATTTGTCATGTAAATCAAGGTTCATTTTATTATCAATTTACCAAAAAAGCTGGGGTGGATATAGCATATGTTCATTTGTTCATTCTTTTATGTGTGTGCGTGTTCCTTCATTCATTCATTACACTCTCATTGTCTTGCACCCTATTTCATTACAGTCATGAAAATTGTGAATGTATCTCAGAATGTATATCTCAGCTTTATCCAACTTGGGCACCATGACATATTTTTAACTAAGTCACTTTGAAGCCATTTGTTCATTACCCCATCAATATCTTGGACCTGTTTTATCTCATCACTTGAAAACTGATATCTAGTTGCATGTAAGGAAAAGTAACTTGTTCATACCCCATAACTGTAATTGTATAAGTTTTTTTAATGTAACTTGACTGCAACCATTCAAGCTTGCGTTTGCCACAGATTTGAGAAGAATGATGCAGGATATGTTTTCAGTGTGTGCATTATTGATACAGTAATGAAACTAAGGTAAATATGTCTGCAGCAAGAGTTTAAAATCTGTCCTAGATTTGCTGATTGTAACATGGATTTCTTTTACTTCCTATATTTGAATTCCCAACATCCAAGTGTGCAGTGTAAAACTTGTTAGCATTATTTTTAACTGCTGTACTGCAGTGTGTCTTTTAGTCATTTGTCAGTATCCTTCTTAGTGAATAATGAACAAATATGTTTGCAGTTTTTTATTGACTCTGCTCCACGGTATGAAGGTCAGCTAGTGTCTGCATTCCTCTGGACAAATATTGGAGAAAGCTGTGTTTTGATACCATATTTCCCATGTACAGTTAGATTCTGCTGCTGCTGCAAGGGAATGCTGTATATAAGTGCTTATGAGTCCAGCTGAAAACTGCCCAGTCCCAGATCTGTTGTCACATAATGCACCAGCAGATCTGGGTCTGTGCAAGTTGTCAGGAGTAATCARKGGAATTATTTTCTACATTTTTCATTAAAGTCAGATCCACAATTACTCTTTCATGTTCTGCTTCTTTCATTTTCTTTGCAAATGATTCTTAAGGCACGCCATTTTAATCTGGAGATCACATTTTAGTGCAATAAGCATTAAGGTTAAATATCTGGACGATATATTTCTGAGCTCGATGGAATCGCATGAGAGCTCGCGAGATTTGGGAAAGCTACACTGTCATAACATTGCCTATGCTATTCTGGTTCTCTGCTTCATATTTTCTGTATAGCAGAGTGAACACAGGGAACATTCGAAACAGGAAACCAGTCTATGTCTGTGATCGAAGTATACATGATGCCATCCCAAATCCAATCCATTGGATATTAAATAAATTCTGATTGCATTTTGCAAATCCTTTGTGACAAAATATAATGCATTGCAGAAAAATTGTGTGTCAATTTTCTCCAGTGTGCATCCTTGATGCACAATTGTGCATAAAGGGAAACACTGTATATTTATTTATTGTGATTATAAATGTAAAGGTTTGCATGTACATCGTTAAAGTGTGAAAACCAATGCATACTATTTAAATTCAAATTAGTGTAAAGCTGAGAAAATTGCCCATGGCAAATTCAAATTGATCATGAATAAATATACTAGAGACCTTCTCTAGTTTAGTAATTTTTTGTTAGACCATTGTGAATATATATAGTTGTGAATAAGCTGAGAATTATTTTCATGAAATACAGTATTTACAAAATGAAAGTTATTTACAGTGGCAGGTATCAGAGGTTTTTGTAAGTATGCAGTAGTGTGTTGCTTGTATGTATTCTTGATTCATACAATCAAAAATATCCATATTAGTACCAATAAATCTGCTTGGTCATGCTGATGGGGCAGAGTGTTTCTATTTAGTCATATACACTATCTAGAACTTAATGAATATTGGTATACATAACAATCAGCTGTTGGGTTTGTAATGTGGCTGGGCCTTTGAGAAGATGCAGGGATATGTTAATATTTATGGCTTTTCTCTTTCATAATTTCTTGCATAATTTTCTATATCTCATATTTGTACCTTTTTAAATGCTCTGGAACCTTCATACGATTATTTGTCTCATTTTGTTTATCATTTTCATCGGTTTCAGTTTATTATTTTTTTAATACCTAATTTCTTACAAGATCTACTCACTCTTTCACAGGAATAGTTTTTAAATGTGTAACACTTTATTTTCTTTTTATTTGATTTATTTTTAATTGTTTTTTTATTCTACATTTGTTCCAAAATCATCTCTTTCATTTCACTGTCTCAGTTGAATCATAGCTTTCTCAAGATAATGTTAATGTGATTTGGAAAGGTATTTGATAGAGAAGAAACATATGATAGTAAATTGTTTCTTATGTGATATTTACTGGATCACATTACATTTAAACCCTTCCATACCTCCCAGCAGACACAAGCATTAACCTTGATATATTGCTTGGCTTCAGTACTTAAGCATCCAGTGGATGCTTTGCCATCTAGTGGTGGTAAATGAAGGTAATGGTTAAGATTATTTTTTCCTTTGAATAGTATGTAGAAGGGAAAGATGAAATTTTCATTTTCTTGGAGGGCTGGATTTGAGAGGTAGCAGAGCATATTTCCTAATGGTAATGTTAGCAGTTAAAGCGTTCTTAGAGTAATGTAATTTAGTAATATTCAAAGCAGGTTTTAGAATATATCCATTGATCACTCTTTGATTGCTGATTCAAGAACTAAAACCTTCTTACAACTGAAATCTAAATTGTTTGAATCATATCAGTGTATATGGATGATTGAAGAAAATTTTATATGAATTTGACTTGCAGTCCCACACTGTATATTTTTTAAAAATCCTCATTTCACATTTATCTTTTTTGCAGACTGTTCTGACAAGTTATTTGAACAGTTCTTTGCGTTTATGGAAAGTTCCAAGAAGAAAGCAATTGTCTGGCCTTTACAGATGATGTTGCTTGTTCTCTGTCCAGTGAGTATGACCTCTGTATATTATCTTGAGGAAAGTAATGTCAATTAGGATACTGTCTGACCATGAATCAGTGGCAATAAAATAATTCATGTTTAAAATCCTGGTAATGTATAAAGTATAAAAGATACAACTAAATGGAATTCATTTTTTAATAGGCCCTCTTTTATGATCAATTTGAGAGATACACAAAAACGTGATAGAAAATATGACAAGTTTCACAGAATCCTAGAATATACACGGTATTTGGTGGCCTGAGATAATTAGTAATGAAATTCTCTGGGAAAGAACAATGCAGAAGGAGACGGGAGTCAGAATTGCAAACATAAATAGAAATGGATAGGACATGTTGTGAGGAAATGGAGAAACAACATCACAAGACAATCACTGAGATGGAACCCGCATGGCGAAAGGAAAATGAGGAAGGCCATAAGATGCCTGCTGCAAAGAACAGGAGCAGGAAATGGAGAGAGGGATAAAACTGGAGCAGGATTTGAAAGATGGAAGAAGACAGTGGAGAGGAATCCCATATCCTATGCTCTTTGCATAGTTGAAAGGCTTCATCTTGTTATTGCTAATCCTACTGAATGAATGGTTGTATTAGTATGGGTTTTTCACTGAAAGACTTCTAATGTCTAGCTTGTCCTGTATTAAAATGGTGCCAATTAGACATCCAATATGGCCACCATGGTAGCCATATTGAAAACCAGTTATGGCTACTCCTACCTGGATGGTCATATAAACTTGGAGTGTTCATTAAAAGACTTCTTAAGGTGTCTAGTTGGTCCTAGATAAAAATGGTGTCAAATCTGAGGCAGCCATAATCTTGAAAACCTTATTATCTCTTCTCCAGAAGAATGGATGGTCAGAAAAAATGGTGCCCATCTGTCATCCAATATGACCACGGAAAGTCATACGGTTGTGGAGTTTTCACCAGAATTGTAATGATGTATAGTTGTGATTAAATGAAAATAGTGCCAGTGCTACATTCCTAGGTCTGCATTTAGCTCGATTCCTCTAACACTGCTGTATGTACAGTCATGAAATGCGATGGTTCTCTTGTTGAGGGTGCTGTTAATCACAGGCAAAAAGGAGGTCACAGTGGCCATTTTTATTGCTTCATTGATTACATTTAGTTTTTGCATTTAGTTTCTCTTTGAAATCTTACATAATGCACAAACAGAGCAGACGAGATATTGAATTGAATTTTGCTGAGTTCTGATTTATTTCTTTTTGACTAATATTGACAGGTATTGTTTTGAAATAATCAGCAGAAATTAGATAACAGCAAACATAAATTTTCACATGGTTATTTTCATGAAAACCTGAATTATATATCCAAGAATATCTATAATCATGTGAAAGATGGGATTAAAATAGGAGTTTTAAAAAATTCTCAAAAATCACTTAACAGAATTTTCCCAAAAGTAATCTGAGATAAGAGTCATTTATTTTTATGCTAAAGATTCCAAGCTGTCATATGACTGCTGTTACCAACAACAGAAAAATCTTCAAATGTTTGTTTCTCAAAATCTACTAACAGAATTAGACTCAGTTTGAGAGAAACCATACTGGCATGAATGCCTTTCAGCTTTTTCTTATGATGCCAATTCATTATTAGTTATGGCTGATGTAACTAAAAATAGAAAAACCTTCAAACAACTTCTTTTCAAAAAACAATGAACAGAATCTGACCAAATTTGACAGATATGCTTCTGTCATGAAGGCAATTAAAATCTTTAAACAACAACAACTCAGAACGAACAGAATTTGACTCTAACTCTCAAGGAACATCCTGGCATAAAATCTTAAGTTTATGCAGATTATGCCAATCTACTCTAAGATATTATAACAATTATTGAAAATTGAAAAACCTGTAAATGGCTTCAAAAACTGCTGAATAGAATTTGTCCAAATTTGACAGAAAGCATCTTTGCATGAAGGCCCTTCATTTTTTAGCTTTACTGATCATGTCCTGTTGCTTGTCATGAAGTGTCTTTTGTTTGATATCTGTCCATTATCACAGGTTTATTATCAATGCTCCTTCTCAACTACTTGGAGGATTATCATAAAAATATACATTCAACAAAAGGACTAGTTGGTGCTACTCACACCTCCAGTAGCCATCTTGAAAATCCCCTATTACTACTCCAGAATGGGGATTTCTCCAGAAGTCTTGTGATGCCTGGTTTTTCCTGATGAAAATGGTTCTGCTTTAACCCTTTAGCTAAGACTACTGCATCTAAGCGTCACCCGTAAATAGCTCCTAAACCCCACTGACATATATATGCAGTGTCGATAAGCCTTGTTTACAGTGTCGCTTATGAGCGGATAGTTTAGCAGTACTTGAAACCCCAGTGTCGCATCTATTCGGACGTGACAGCTTTGTTAACTAAACATTGATTGGTTGAAAGTACAGAAGTTTACATATTTTTGATTATCATAACCAATGAGAGGACTGGTTACTGAACATTTTGATACAAGTTTGAAAGCTGAGAGGTTAAATTTAGACACACAGGAAGGAGTTTTCCAGCACATTACGAAACACATGTACTTGAGAGAAACAAAGATGGATTCCGATTCTGATATGAGCGACTTTGAAGGGTTTTTCTCAAGTTTTTTTC
>QKMX01369578.1:114774-127320 GCA_003401595.1 Venustaconcha ellipsiformis | reverse complement strand
AGTTCTTTTTCTGCATCTACATCACTAAATCAGCTGAATTCGATAATTAACTCTGTGGATTAAGATTTTTTTGTCTTACAAAAATTGTTTGTGCTGTTTACCAAAAGCCATAATTGGTATAGAAATTTAAAAAACTGCACATGTGCATATAAAGATGACCTTAGTGGATTTTGATGCTGTTATCACAATATATCAATTTGTCCTTAGTAATCTATTTTTCTTAATTAGGTTTGGCTTGCAGAGTCAGCAGTATACATGTTAATACAACAAAATCTATTTAGACTTTTTAAAAAAAATTATTAATTTGACTTTTCTTGACTGTGTGGGGAACAAGAAAGTTTTCCAAATGTAACACCAGTATTTGTCATATCCTACTCAGTGGAGTTACACATTACATGAATCTTCTTTGCAGGCCTTACTGTGTCTACATGAACCACACAATATAGAGCTATGGAATCCTGAAGCCCCTATAAACACTTTCTGGGATGTTAGGTAGGTCTCTTATTTAAGCATGAATGTCTCCATCATATTAACATTTTACATCAAGGATAGAGAAGAAATATTTAAGTAAAGTATAGTTAGTACAAACATGGACTGTGTGAGTTTATAGTTGGTATAAGTTAATTCATATACCCTATGAAGCATAATGGGTACACAGTTGTATGGATATAACTTGTTCTGATATAATGAAGTAATTTATTGGGGTCCCGATGGGTTCATTATTACTATGTTG
Source organism: Venustaconcha ellipsiformis (assembly GCA_003401595.1). Classification (NCBI taxonomy): domain Eukaryota; kingdom Metazoa; phylum Mollusca; class Bivalvia; order Unionida; family Unionidae; genus Venustaconcha; species Venustaconcha ellipsiformis. The sequence goes on along the minus strand of QKMX01369578.1, from coordinate 126,587 downwards.
CACTGTATATTGTTTTTACTTTTTGGATCTGCTTTTTTGTGTATGAAGCACTAATGATATATTATACAACCACTGGTTTCTTTTATGTTCAGTTATTTAATAGTTTGGAAGAGAATCACATCTGTGAATTTAAGTAAATGTAAATTTTGTTATAACTTAGACAAAAGCAGTGAGATTGGTGAAATTTAATGAGTGCAAAATAGACATCCAAAGATGTGAAATTGTGTAGCAGCCCAAAAAAATTGGTTTGCGATATGGGAAGCAAAATGGACAAGAATATTATGATAAATGTTACAATCTTTTAAGAATAACTTTTCTTACAAATAATAGGGCCCCTTTTCCCATCTGTAGCCGAAACACAGACATTGCTGGCAATCATTAAATGTAGAATATTGTTTGAGAATAAATAATAGCTTGCAAAAAGATGTTTTAAAAGATCTTTTTGCTGATGAAAGGTTAATAATGACATGAAATATTAATATATAAATAAAACATGACCAAGATGGTTAAACAAGTCTTTTAAACTGGTCAAGTGTTTCTGTGGATCCCTTCTTTAAGATGGAAGACACAAACAAAAACAAAACCCTTTCTCTAAAGTGACTGACACAAATAACAAGAATGGAAACATCAGCAACATATCTGGTCACATGCTGTTTTGTTATGGCCTACCCAAATTGCCATAAAATATAATACTAATATATCCAAGTTTCAACATTACATAAATATATGTTTAATGTTGTTCTGTTTGTAATTGTTAGTTATTTGTGTCATTATCTGTGAAAAAGAGATCCATAGATTTAAAAAGCACTTGGTCAGTTGCTTTAACTTGCTGCACTGTGCTTCCTCATGTTTGTTTCCTCTATAATTTTTAGCTCTTCTGTCTATATCCTGGGAGAGTTTATGGCATGATCTGTGCACTTGCACAAGTTTGTTTCCACTATTCCACCTAGGAGGATTGCTGTGAAACTTTGCATTCCTTATTTCAGTTGGTCATATATAAAAATGGCTCTGTATGGACATCAGTATATCCTCCACATTTGGCATCTTGAAAATTGGTACTTTTCATGAATGAAAAATCATATTGGTTGGGGAGGATGAAGGGGTGGAGGGTTTAATCAGAAGACATTGATGGTGTCTAGTTGATCCTAAATTTAAATGGTTTCTCATCTGATTGCAATAAACAGTTTCTATTAAACTTCTCGTACATTATTTAATTTTCAGTTTGATTTAATTTTCAGCTGTTGTATATTAAATTCCTCTTTGATAATCAGCCATGTTTCAAATAGAAAGCTACATCATAAAAAAACATGACTGAATATGGAAGAGAAATTTAATATTTAAAACTTTAAAATTTAATTGTATACAGAGTACTATTAGTTAATAGAAACTGTGTTGCAATTAGGAAAGAAAGAAAATCAGGAAAGGGTAAAAAATTGATGTTTCAGTATAGTATTAAAGCAGTGTTTTTTATTTCAGTTCCCAAGTGTTATTTTCCATTTCTCAAAAGTTGATACAGCATCAGATTGTGAACTATACCGAGATTCTAAAGTGGTTGAGGGAGTTGTTGGTGTGTCGGAATAGCTTTCTCCAGAAACACAGTGCCAATGCTAATGTGGGCAGTAATATTCCTGTCTGTCGACAGGCACATATCAAACTTGAGGTCAGTAGTTGTTAGTTACAAAATAGTAAAACATGGCTAGTATAAACAGATGCAATGAATTTATGGTTAGCTTCAGTTGAATTTACGTACCTATCAAGGTGTTGTGTATGCATCATAATATAAATATAGGGAGTTATGGACACAAAGGTTTTTACAGAGGTTTCATGAGGTCTGTTATAAACAAATTTTCATTCATGTTGTCAAATTGTTTTTACTGTAGAATTACTCTCTAGGCTCTCTGTCCACACGCCAGGTTTATAAAAGAAATTAACCAATCAAACAATGGGATGATTGATTGTATAGCATAATTAACATTACCTTTTTTGGACAGTTAGGACATATCAATCATCTTTACAATGCCAACATTAGTTGGAAAAAATTATTATCATTAATATTTCACTTTTCAGATGGTGGCATGATCGTTGATTGTTTTGGTTAAAGTTTTTCATTTTGCATATTTTCCCTAAACCCTTATATGGATTTTCTTCATACATTTCATTTAGTGACATACTGGCTTGCCTTTTTTCACTAGAGTCAAGGTCACAGTCATAGAAAATATGAATTAAGGTTTTGGTTCAACATTTTTTAAGCTCCTGATAGAGCCTCATTATAGTTGGTATGACTCATTATGAAAAAAGACGATTCATTCTATGACACACCTGCTTGCCCTTTTGATGATGGGTCAAGGTCACGGTAAGAGAAACTTGGCATTAGGATTTTGATTAAAGTATTTAATTTGCTTATATTTCTTATTCCACCAGATTTATTTTCTTTTTACTTTGGATGAATCATTATAAAGATAAAAAATTAATTCTGCAATATGTTTGTTTAAACTTTTGACCTTGTGGTTAATGTAACATTTCTTACAGTGGTGTTTAATAATTGGCTTTTTGTTTGTTGAAATAGATAAAAACTAAAGATTCCAATGTCTTGTAAGTCATTGGTATAAATTGTATAAATTGTATCCAGTTTGGGATTTAACTTTAGATGATGCAAACTAAAACTGCCCAGTTTTATTTTGAAAATTTTTCTAAATACAAAAATGCATATGTAGATATGATGAATGGAGAAATCTGACTTTCTGATTGGTTATATGATCTTTCAGTCTTTCTGTATCTATTAGCATGATGTAACTTTTCATATTTTTTCATTTTTCATTAATATTTTTCCAAAATACATTTCAGGTTGTGTTTTTCATGTATTTGTGGAGCATAGACATAGATGCAGTCTTAACAGCCATGTCATGTTTCCATTTGTTGTGTGAAGAGGCAGAGATCCGCTGTGGTGTAGATGAAATGGCAGTTACACAGATACTGCCCAATTACAATGTCTACCAAGAAATGTCTGCAGCAAGTACTGTGCTTACAACAGGTATGTTGTAATTATTCATAGGTGACCAGATATTGTATACTCTTAACAGTACCAAGACTCCATTATGCTTTCATCTGAGCTCTCAGGTATGCATAATTAGGTTCATAGAAGTGTAGGATATATAGTACCTGTCAGTGTGGTATGGATTTGCTTACATTTATTTGAAATAACTGTGTGTAGTGGCAAATGTCACTAATAATAAGTGCAAGGTTGATTGACTCCAGCTGCATACTGCATAGACCCTGATCTGCCATTGCATAATGTGCTGCAAATCTAAGTCTTTGCAGTTTGCTAGGAGTAATTGGTAGAAGAAAATGTAGACCCAGATATACCAGCACATGTTACAGCAGATCAAGGGCTCTTTTGTTTGCATGTAGGCTCGGCTTGGAAGCAAGTATAGACAGTACATTTTGGTGGTGTTAAAATTTTACAAACTATTAACATTAATTTTTATTCACCTATACTATTGCTTCTCAGTTAGGTAAACTAAATTACACTACACATCATGTTGATAAAATGTCATTTTTTTATAAGTTTGGTCAAGCTGCAAACAACATAGACCCTGATCTGTCATCAGATAATGTACTGGCAGATGTGGGTCTGTGTTGTTCTATTGATTACATTGAACACTGTGTGTAAACCCAGATCTGCCACTGCATTATGCAATGGCAGAGCTAGTATGTGCAATTTGCAGTTGTATCTGGCTTATAACATCAGCATATACATTACATGCATGTATACATCAGTATATACATTATGTGCATATAGTATACATCAGTATATACATTATGCGCATATATTATAAATCAGCCTATGTACTGCATAGACCTTGATTTTCCATCACATATTGTACTATCAGTTCAGTGTTTAAAATTGTAATTAGACTGACCCTTATTTATTGGTGTTTTATATGCATTTGCAGTTAGTTACATTTTATTGTCTAGCCAGCTTTGGTAAAAGCTAGATGTAGCAGTCACTTTATCATCAGTGTGTTTGTCTATCCATCCATTCATATGTAGGATACTTCCATTTGTACCCTATATTCAAGGCAGTCTTGACAAAATGGGAGTCTCACATAGAAGAATATAATAAAACATGTAACTATACAGATATAGTCTTTATGTAGGTAAATTATTTTAAGATGTACTTTTGTTTATTCAGGTCGAGCAGCGTTACAAAAGAGAATTATGGCATTATTAAGAAAGATTGATACATCCACACCAGGAAACTCACAGGTAAGCTATTATTTCTTGAAATATGAACCATTTAATTTTCATTGGATGTAAATTTAACATTTTCTATATAGTCCATTATAAGTTGAGTCAATACGTAAACAAAAAAGATCTCGATCTGCAAGAGCATAATGCACCTGCAGCTCGGGGTCTTTTTTGTTCTACTTAAGTACTCTTAGCAAACTACATAACCTCAGATCTGCCAGTACATTATGCTGTGTCAAATTAGCGATGGAAGATTTGAGTCTGCAGTTGGCAGTTGGATTTGTATCAGTGAGTATACATGATAATTTTATGTATCAATACCTTGTTAATTTGCATTATAAGAGGCCAAAAAATTACGCTGACTTGGGAAAAGATCAGTATTTTTAAAAAAATTTGATTCAGGGTATTAACTAATGATGTACAGATAAATATGATGTTCTTGAAAACAAATATGAAGTGACCTGTAAGATTGGAATTTGCACCTCATGTATGTATTATACATTTTTCACAAAATTAAAAACATTAAATAAAATTAACTTTAATATGTCTTGATTGTTAACATGAGGTCTAAACAAAATATTTGTGAGTTCTGAATTGTAAGTTTGTTTCTAATATGAGGCAATGACTAACAGTGGACTGTTGCATCAGCTGTTTTGCCTTTTATATGGGGGCCTTTATAGTGCAGTGATTATATAATTGCTTCACCTTCTGCTATCTTGTGTTCAATCCCTGGATCAAACACATCTGGTGTTGTGAGGTACTGCTGAACATAACCATTTAATTTAACCCAGAGATAATGATTTCTTTTTCTCAGTACCATGTCTGCACTGATTTTCCTCACGCCTTCATTCTCATTATTTCATATAATTAAATACTTGTACGATGAACATTGTTTTAAGTCCGACATGAGATTCCTCTGATATAAATTTAGCAATCTCAATGCAGCAGATGTCAGTTACAGTATTATAATAAACTATTTAAACTGATTAGTGCGTACTTCTTATGAGGAGAATTTAACAGGTGACCTGAGATGAAAACTATTTTTAGACGAAATTTTAATTTCATAGCTTAAAGGTCTTCCAGATTTATACACATTAGTTGATCTGACATTACTTGTCCTAATTTTGAAAAAATGTTGAACTGAATTTGATCAAGTTTGATACAACGTCCTTGCATAGAACAATTTCATTATGGACAAATGCTGCTGATGTACTGTTAAGTATGGTTGAAGATACAGTGCCTAAAATAACATTGAAATAGTTGTTTTTGTAACATATGCAGTTGACAGTATTGGATGAAATTTGTACATAAAGCATTCAACTCACCCAGATATGTTGGCCAACTGCTCTTGCATTTGGCTATTGGTCTGTATGAAATAGTTTTGCTGTAAAAAGTGAACAAGAAAAGTATCGCTTGTGTTGCAGGCATGGGATGATACATTCAGAAACTGGGGAGTGGTGACCCAATACCTGGAGACTTATCCCAAGGATCCCAAGGTGAAATTGGATGACAACAACCCAGCTGCTCTGGGGGATGCTATACGACTGAAGAGAAAACCTCCACACCATGCCAATACAGAGCATGAACTAGAGGTGGGCATAGATAAAATGCATATCATAACAATACTTGAACTGGAGATGATTGTTGATTTACATATATGCCAATGCAAGATAATGAGTACATATACTTTTCTTGCCCATTGGACATACTTCCTCAGTGGTTTTCTCTGGGCTGAATACATTTATCATGCCTTAGGGGTAGATAAGTTCATGTGCTATTATTATGATTATATTTATTTCACATCATTGCTACACTTATTGTAACCTGAATTTTTATATTGTGTGATGTTTTGCTGAAAAATGAATAGATTACAGACAAGAAAGGGAATTATTCCAATGTTTAAGTTTAACAATTTATGATTAAGTTTTTTTTTACTGATGACACAATATGCTTTGTCCCTGATATAGATCTTAGTCCCTGGGGCTGGAAATTGTGCCTTAAGCTGGATTTCCTTAGTTTGCCTCAAACATAGGAAGATACTTTTAGACATAGTTTGTATGTACTTTTTGTTCATGGGCAAGAAATATATAAGAGACACAGAAAGTCATATATATAAAGCCCAGTTTGCACATATTTACAGTATATATCAATATGTAACATCCAAGTTTAGTGAATTTTTATGCAGAGCATTTAGAAAAGATAAAGAAATGGGGTAACAGACAGACTAAATGACAGACATGTATTAAACAATATATCACTGCTGCTTATGGGGGTGGGAATTATTCAGAAATGTTTGGTAAAGTCCACTACCCATGTAAAACTCTTAGCACACCCCTGACAGAAATTCCAAACATTCCAAAATCATTGCAATTTTACTATGAAACTTTAGTGAAATTTCCTTATTCCAAGTTATAGTGATGAATTTCCATACAATCAATCTTTTGAGGATAACATTTTGAACAGGAGATTTCTATGTGGACACAGGTTTGGATAAATGTACTTGAGTACCAGTCTTTGAGACTGGTACATATAATATGTATCCATAAATCTAAGTTGTTAGTACAGGCCCATTCAGTACTATTGTATGTCAGTTTGGTACATTTTATAAATGTGTCTTCCATTCCAGACAAACTGCCAGGATTTGAAAAAATTAATACTAGAATCCCCGATGAGCATGATCATTGATTGGCATGTCTGATTTTGGCGCCCCCTCCCCCAATGTATTTACTATTGCACTGGTTTTAAAATTAAAGTAAGGTTTTTTTTTAATATTACATATATTATAATGATTAGTATATATAATGTACTGAGCACTTCATATACTGGGATAAACTGGCTCATTTAGATGAACACATCAATTTTTGGATTGTTTTAAAAAGAATCGTACTCCCAAAAAGTGCTTGGGTCGGCAGTGTAAAAATGGGATGGTTGGCTGACCAGACACATATGTATTTGTTTTTGGGCTTTAGTACAGTGTAACCCCTCAAAACAGAAAACCTTTGGGGCCATTTTATATTTTGTTTTAGGTTATGGAGGATATTGTAGAAGTGAAAAAATGTCTTTTTATACATGAATAGATGATGTGCATCACATTTCAGATCAGCCGTAATTTTTAAGACCCCCCCCAATCACACAAATGATACCTGTCTTAAATTTTTAAGACTTGCAAAGACAGTCATGGTTACTTAAATACATGTAATCTTTCTCACCTTGAAATGAGTGAATCTGACTTCTAGAATTCTTTGTCTGAGTCTCCATGGGCAAAGTATCAAAAGGTAGGCCACAGGAATGGTTATTAAATGCTGCATAGTCTACCCCCCCATTCTATGGAGAATTTAAACAAAGGAATATATCGATCAAAATTAGATAAAAAGCAGATATAATCTTTCCAGATTTATAACATTAGGCAGCTAAAATACATTTCCCTGTTTGAAATGAGCTTGGTTTTTTAAATACTGAAATTTGGTTCTTCAGTTTTCTTTACTGGTAAAGGAATTTCATTCAGTTCCAAATGGAAAAACAATACTTAGAGAAGGATACATTCAGGACCAAACAAAAGTTTTGATCTTGCAAGGATTTTAGTATAACTGAGTTTGATTTTGAAAAAATTCACTGTACTATTGCAGTTTTGGGATTACTTTTAAAATGAAATATCTGTATAATTACAGAATTTCTCAATTCTCTTTTCTTGGAAATGCAACAATTTAAAGCAGAAATACTAAATTTAAGCAGACTGAATAGCAGTGTCTGTTGACATCTTACACTAAAGGCCAGCTACCAGTTTTTGTGACTTTTTAAAAAAGAAATAGCAGATCAGTTGTATTATATATTCATTATTAGGAGAAAAACTTGATTTAGACACTATTTACAGAGTTCTTACATGGATTTTTTCCTTAACAAAATTTGGCAATAGTCTGCAAGAGTAACCTGGTTTTCTTCATTGAAAATAAAAACCTCATTACCAGTTATCTTTATTTATATTTAAAAAGAATGTTTATTTTTGGGAGAAATTACTTATGAATTGTAAATTTTATAATTGTTTTTGCAAATGTTTTTAAATTGTAAAAGCTTTTGGAATGGTCAGATGTTCATTGTCTATCATCATTTGTCCGTTGCAGTCAGAAAAATCTCCTTATCTTGAAATCCTTGTTATTGTTAATCCTTCCATATGAATAAAGGGTTTCCACTAAAAGACATTTTTTGATGTCTATTGGTTTTAAATGAAATTGGTGACAACCAAAATTTCCACTATGGGAGGCATCTTGGAAATCTTGTTACCTGAATGGAAAGTCCTATTACTGTGAAGCTTTCGAAGAAAGACTTCCGATTTCTTGTTGGTCCTAAATGAAAAATGTTGTCACTACTGAATGGATGCTCATACCAACATGATGTCTAGGCGACTTTACATAATAATTGAGCCTATTTGATATTCAATATGTCCGCCACAGTGGCCACATCGGAAATCTTAACACTAATCCTCCTTATAGATGTAAATTCATATCAACAGAAAACTCCTTGTGATGCCAATTTTTTCCTGCGTGATAATTGTACTGATGTGACATCCAGTAAGTCTGCCATGGCAGCAATCTTTAAAATCATGTTATTACTAATCCTAAATAATTTTTTCACCAGAATAATTGTGATGTCTACAATATTTTCTGGCCTATAATTTGATATGGAGTACAGATCAAATTAGATAATTTTTGCAGTCATAATAGTTTATAATAATTTATTGATATGGCAATTGAATAAGAGTTGATATAGCAGTGTGTATTGTGTTTGTTTTTGGTAATTACATCTCCTAATCACAGTATAACAGATATTTCATGCAAATTCAGTGACATAATCAGTACACAAGTCGATTATTAGAAGAAGCCATAACATGTATTTCAAAGAGCAGACTTAAATGGCAGAAAATCTGGTATTTGGTTCTGAATGATTAAATATATTTCTAATATGGCTCTGAGTTTCATGATGGATAGTCATATCAACATGGGCTTTTCACTAAAAGTACTAGAATGGTGTCTAGTTGGTCCTAAATAAAAATGGTGCCTATCTAACATGCCAGTGTTAATTTTAAAATCTCATCACTCAAGGATATCAGAGATTGTTTAACCACTTAGCAGTTAAAATTCAGAAGTGGTGTTTTCTTGAATTCCTTAAAGTCTATTTGGAGCATTGTTTCTTTGAGGAGGTCTTGGTTATTTAAGCCAGCAGCATATAAATTATGACAAATAAATCACATGTTCAGTACAGACTAGACTTGATCAAACATCAACTGAAGTTAAAATCTCACATTTGTATTTCATTTACATGATGCATGTGAGACAAAATTGTATGGCTTTGTAGCCACTCTGCTGCTTGAATTTAGTTCTCAGTTGTGATTTCACATTGAGGTTAGAGACTGCATAATCTGTCCTAAAATAGGGATGTTTATTTGCAATAGACTCAATTTACAGTTAAAAGTTAGACATTTTCCAAAGCATACTCAGTCCACAGGTGTGAATTAGGTATTAATTAACATTTTAAGGCAAGTTACTAAGATTTTATGTCATAATTACATACATTTAAGTGATATCCTTTGCTAAGGTACAACCACTGTCCGTCATGTAGCAGCTAATTCTGTGAACAGATTTGCATGTGAAGATGACATGCATGGATAATCATGTTAACTGGTACATTTTGATAACTTGTAGCTAGTCAGATGGTACAAACAAAACAAATTAGACAAATTCACAGAAAAATGTGCTCATCTTTTGATGCAATCCTTAACTTGTTTACTAGTGGACAGCATTGATTTAAACATATTGTTGTATTATGTGCCACTAGACAAGGATCTATGCTTTTTCTTGAAATCATAAGCATTACACACATCAAATCTGGGTCTTTGCTGCTTTTTTGTTGTATGTATATAATACTTAACCAGATATGGTAATAATATATTGTAAGAAATATTTTCTTTATTATTTTCCAATATAGGACCAGTTAAATGAGTGGGCCAACATGACAGGCTTCCTGTGTGCGCTTGGAGGGGTCAGGTTACAGAGTAAAGTCCACAGAGTTAGGTAAGTTTGCATTGGTTGCTGACCAAGCCATAAAAATAATCATGCCATGATGACTTGAAATTAGCCAGGAATTGGGATTGGGGGCATGGGCAGAATCATTACTGAAATAAAGCACTCTGTAGTGACTTAAACTGATGTATTGTAAGTAATATATTATTTACAGTTGTTTTCCCCATCAATGGATAAAGTGGAGCCAAGGGGCCCTACCATGGCAAATGGTATAGTCGTTTAGAAAGAAAGGTTTCACAGATACCATTACCTGTTAATTGTTTATTTAGAAAATTCAACTTTGAATCTTTGTCAGCCTCACCTATCATGATCCTAAAAATACTGGCATTTGAATTCCTTACCTCACCTTGTGTAACAGTTCCTCTCTGGGATTTATTTTGGACATTTGAGTCCAGTTTTTTTTTTCTTCTCTGTATGGTACTATGGCAATAAATGGAGCAGTGTTATTGCTGAATATTTCATCTTCTCTTCAGTACATTTTCTATTCAGGATTGTTGCCCATGTGTGGTCTATCTAATAAAAATCTATAAGATGTATCCATCAGCCAATGAAATTCATCTTGTGCTTCTCTGGAAATGAGTTAACTATGTTCATTAAGCCACTTTGAGGTGCACTCAGTTAAGTCAATCCAATCATAATTATCTTTACCTTTAATTTTTGATTTTTTTTGTGTATGGAGCCTATTTGTGCCATGTGGGAAACTTTATCCTTTCTGTCACCAAAGGTTAACAATAAGAGACAATCACACAACAATTGCAGTCTAAAATGAATTCTGAATATATACAAGGCAAAGTTTGTAAAGTTTAATTTTTCTCTTTGTAAATGCTTTTTAACAGATTTGTAAAACATCATAATTCTTGTTTTCATTACTTGAATTGTTTTCATTTTAAATCACAGCTCTTCAAGTTTGTCGGGATTTGACATAAGAAAAAGCAGTTTGATGCAGAGTTGTGCTACAACTGACTCCCAGTACTGTCCAGTTACACAGTAAGTAATGTGAAAATTATTGACTTTGGAAATTATTCCCTTCAATTAACTCCCAGTACTGTGCAATTACACAGTAAGTAATGGGAAAATTATTGACTTGGGAAATTATTCCACAACTGACTCTGAGTTCTGTCAAGTTACACAGTAAGTTATGTGAATATTATTGACTTCAAAATTATTCCCTTCCAATAATTAAATTTAAAAATATGTTTTTTGTATAAAACCCAAACAGTAGATTAGATTTATACCATGCAATACACACAGTGCAGTAGCAGTGTCACCTTCAATATAGCTCTGCCCATACATTGTGTAAAAACTTTCCATTCAGCTAGGCAGTTGTGTTCCCAAGAGTAGTTTGAATAACTTGAAATCACATAACTGTGAATTTTTATTTTACGGCCTTGAATTTTCATTGAAATATATGTAATTCAATTAACTTGAAAATTGTTTATTTTAACCATTGATGAATCCTAATTTTCATGTTTTAGACAACTAATTTCATTA
>QKMX01369578.1:33785-44506 GCA_003401595.1 Venustaconcha ellipsiformis | reverse complement strand
TGTTAGTACCATTTTTGTAAGTTTTTGGTATGACTCGACTAGGGATCAAACCCATAATCTCTGAGGCAGACGCTCAAACCACTAGGCCACACCAAATGACTTCTTATGATATCCTTTTGGTTCTTAATGAAAATGGTGCTGATCTTACATCCACTATGACCACCATAATGGCCATCTTGAAAATCTTACCGCTATTTCTCTTGAATGTATCATTACATTGGGCTTTCACCAAATGACATCATATGTTGTCCAGTCTGTCCCAAAAATGGTGCTGATCTTGGATCCAGTATGGGCAGCACAGTTGCCATCTTGAAAAACATGACATCATTCAAAAATGTAAAAAATGGTTTAAACACTCAGCTGTTAAAAAAGAAGAAACAGTTTTGTCTATTATTCCAGGAAATTCTTTTCAGTCAGTAGAGCACAAGCCCATTTCAAAGAAGTATTTGATATTGGAAAAGATAGATGATAATATTTTTAACAAATATCAAATTGGTTGTTTCTGACTCTTCTGACTCCTTACAGTATTATGGAATGACAGTCAAATCACATTTGTTTAAAAGTACTATTTCTTATATATATATATATATTCTTACATTTAATACTTAAGTAGGAACTTTTTAAATGAGATATAGTGTCTGTTGAAAAGATAAAAGAGATTGTATATGTAATTGTTTATTTACATTAAGTTGTTCAGTAGTTCAGATACATGTAGTTGTTCAGTTACATGTAGTGGTTCAATGTCTATGATGAGAGTTTCATAAAGTTAGTCAGGTCTATTTCCCAAAATACCTTTCCAGATTTTAGTTATTATAATGCAAGCAAGTCCAAGTAATCATTTTTTAAGTTTCAAAGTGATGCCATTGTCATTTCATAAAATTAAGTTTTACACTGATGTAACACTTAAAAATGTCATCAGTGTCACTGAGTAATACTAATGTCATGTTTACAATTTCTTTGTTATACTGCAACATGTTTAGAAATGTCAGTGTTATTGAGTAACACTAATGCTATTTCTTCATTACACTGTGACATCATGCTTAAAAATGTCACATCAGTTTCATTGTATAATGCTAATGAGATGTCATAAAAATTCACTTACATTGTTGCATAACACATTGCTATATCATATAAAAGTGTTAATGAGTCTGCTAAATTTTCACAATAAATTGGAATTTCATATTTGTTGAAGTGAAAGTCATAAAACTCTTTAAAAAGCACAACATGCCAAGTATAGTTTTACATATAATGTTTTTCAGCAAATATCAGATGTTTCAAACCATGTGGACTCTCAAAAGCGATTCTGTTTACTTTAATTTCAATGTGATGTATTTCAGGCATTGTTGAATTTGGGCAGTTCAGACCCTAGCTTGAGATCTGCAGCATACAACCTCTTGTGTGCTCTGACACAGACTTTTGACCTCAAGATTGAAGGTCAACTTCTAGAAACCACAGGTAATTCCAAACTTTACCTCACGTAAGAAGAAATTTATTTTCACTGTGTAATATATTTCAGAAAGAAAAACAGCAAGAATCCATGTTAATAAAACTTTAAAACAAATTCTTACTAGCAAAAAATCTGACAAATCAAATTTCTACATTCTGTAGATGTCAGTTAAGATTTTGTAGTGTAGAGTTATTTTACCCAAATGTTTACTTGTTTTTTATGATGGAGGTGTCAGATCTTGTTAATGAAGTATGAACTAGAAATGGTTGCATTAATTTATGCTGTTTCTGGTCTTGTACAAACTCTGTTAATAAAAAATACAGTGATAACCTTTTATGGGGATAAATAAGTCAAATCTTGCATAATTATAAAATGTCTCATTCACAGCATTGGACTTGCAGAATTCTTGGATATGTGAAGGTTTTATAAACCAGACTAGACTGTTCACCATTATTGACATGAAGTTGATTGGAATATAAATTTAATGTCTTACCTATGTTGTTAGTAAGTGATGAGTTATCATTTTTCCATCAATTTCAACAGTGTTAAACTCTGGTGTTAACTTTATTAAAGTCTGGTATCTTTGCATCAGCTGTTATTTTCAGTGGAAACTTTGTTACAGTATTACATGGTTTGTACAACCTTAAAATATTTTAAAATTTGTTAGGTTGTCTTGAAAACACCTTGAATTTTAACAAGTTGCTTACATCCATGCAAAGTCCTTGAATATCTTTATCGCTGTTCGATTTAAATATACATGGTACCCATAGAAGGTAATTTTTTAAAATATGTGTCAAGGTAGTTTCATTGCACAGAATTTGTATTAAAATGAAAAGAAAATTCTAAATTGCATCTTTGAGTGAGTACCCCACATTCAATGTGCCTTCCTTGGGCTGCAGGTATGTATTACTGGAACAGCAGTTAAAATTACTTTGAATTTTTCCCAGAACATTTTATTTTTATCTGATGAAATACAAAACATTGAAACTCAATCAAATATATCCCAGTTTAAATTCAGAAATTTTTTGTTATTTAAATATTTTTAACAAACAATGAATAAATAAATCTTTAGAATGGGTTAAAATTGGAGAGATCAGACGACACACGATACGGTAGCTTCCAGATGGAAACATCTGTTTTCTGTTGTGGAACACAAATTATTTTTTTTCTTATACTTCATACCTGTTTTTGTTGTAATAAACTCTAAAAAATTCTAGAGAATGTTGTTTCCATAAGAAAAAAATACTTTGGGAAAACCTTTGGAAATCATTGAAAATACAAATATTACTACTCGGTACCTCCAGTTTGCACCCTTATATGCCAGGATTCCAGGTACCTTGACTTTATCACAGGTCACTCAACATTCAGCTGAACTTAAATCAAAAACACAACCATACTTCTTCCACCTTCAAACAGGAGTTGGATATGTCTGCCCATGACTTGTAGTAAGGTGATAGATTAACACAGGTTTAGCTATTAGTAACAGTTGTGTTCTTATTTATTTGGAAATTGCTAAGGGTAGATAGAAACACCTCACTGATGTTTCTATACTTGGATTTTCAAGAATTTAGGCAATCTCATTGCAGTTATATTCATCAAAACAAGAACTATCAACATGAAATTATTCATCTGAGGGCAAGTATAAAAACTCAGGCAATACAAATAATGTCAGGAGTTTGAATTTTTCACATTTTATCATTTTATCAACTTGATGTGCAGTAATATATATTAGAATTGCTGATTTATTTTGGTCTCATCTGAGCTTGCAAGAAAATGAGACAAAGTTATTAATTTACAAATTGTTTTGTCACATTTTAAAGGTGTTTCTTGCTGTATCTAGTATTCTATATGCCTTATTACAGATTTTAATATCATTCCATTTTATTTTACCTTGCTGAGCTTTGTGTTTACGTTTATTTGGAAGGACCTATCTTCTTGAAGTTTGTTTGCAGTTCTTTATTTTTACATTTTTAAAAACTTCATTTTAAGTTGGGACCATATAACCACTCTTGTGCTGAGGTGCTGTTAAACACACACACATATTGGTCATTAAAATTGTTATAAAATAAGTTTTCAGTAACTTGCAGGTGATAGTGTGTGTACCATAGAATCCTTGCAAATCGTTTATTATATTTGATGCTTTGATATAATGTAAATGTTCTAACTTATTTTTCAAGTTTGTATATATTGCAGGTTTGTGCATCCCAGCCAATAACACAATTTTCATCAAGTCCATCAGCGAGACTCTTGCAGCTAATGAGCCGCATCTGACCTTAGAATTCCTGGAAGAATGTATCCAGGGCTTTGGCAACAGCAACATAGAAATGAAACACTTGTGTCTTGAGTACATCACTCCTTGGCTACCTAATCTTACTAGGTCAGTAAGAAAGGATTAAAACAATTCCGTAAATAAAATGGTAGTGAGAAATTAAAAGGCCTTTTAATTGATAGGGGGAGGTGAGTGTTGGTTTGACTACATTTTCATGCTTTAGTTTGATACTGTAAATGAAAATATAATGGCTGATTATTGTACTTTTATTTTAAAAAGTGCCTTTTGACTATCTCTGGATTGGTGCTCGATCTGAAGCAATCCTTGTAGGTTCTGCACACCACACCAGTGCTCGATTAGTGCTCGATTTTTTAAGCAATCCTTGTAGGTTTTGCACACCACACCTGTCCCAGTTACATGAAACTTATGTATGAGTTATCTAAATTCCCCATATCAATTGGAGGCTAACTTTCCAGGAGGAAGCTTTTATGTCCTTGTATGGACTAGAGGAGTTCTAGCTATTATCTTACTTATTTAATGGCATACCTGTCATATTCTTGATCGGAGATTAACATTCAGGCAGAGACTGTTTCTCTCTAACAGCTTCATGGATTAGGGCAATCAAAGCTAAAATGCCTTCCTTATGGGAACTCAGTAGTGTACCTATCCTGTTCAAGATATGTCAGATATATTTCACTGTCAGACCAAAATGCAAGCATAAAATAGCAATTCTCCCTATGTCTGTACTTGCCATTTATTCATCTTATTTGTTCACTGATAGTGCCCTAAATTACTATTCTGATTAAAAAAAGGTAATGAACCTAATTTATTTTGAAAACCAGCTGTTTTTAATAATTCTGTCATATCAATAAGTTGCTTTAATAGCCCTAAATATAAAATTATATTTTTTCTCCATCAAATATGTTGTTCGATCACTCTGAAAGATGAAAAACATTTTTTCCATTGAAATATATAAATCAAGGGAAGTAATTCTTACAGGCTAACTCCCCTTGTTCGGACTAGGTAGCCACTTGTTTCCCGGATGTTTTCTAGTTTTAACTTTGGCTTGTAACTGTTATCATTGCCTCTGAAGAATCCATTGCAGTTTTAAAATCAATTTTGAGCATACAACATTTATAGCTGTACTAGTCGTAGATCAGAAGAGCTTATGTGATGGCCTCTTGTTCATTGTCCTTCTGCCCGTTAGAAAAAGCTTATTATGACCACTCTTATATAGACATGAAAGACAAAATGATTTTCTTTGGGAAGGCAGGATTCCAGAGGTGACAGAGTTTATTTCCTAATGTTATTGTAATCAGTAACATATTCTCAGAAAGCTGTCATTGTCTAAGAATTTACTTTCTTTGCCGTTGAGACAAGCATAATTTGAAAATCATAACACGCATTTATACATAAATACAGCACTCCTTCACTATAAGGCCCATTATTATAACACTGTCTGTTATAAGGCAAGTATTGTCATGGAACCCATTTCATTTAGTGATAGTAAAATCATTTGGATGATGTACCAAATTATAAGGTAGTTTCCCATTAAGGCAATATACGCTGTGGCTGCCATGGGTAGAATTTTGATGAGGGAATTCTGTACTTGGATTTATTACCTTTCAAAAAGAGCATATTCTATCTTAAAAATGCCATTTTGACAGGTTTTGCAGACATTCAGATGAAAACAAGAGGCAAAAGGTTGCACTTATTCTGGACAAATTAATCACAATGACAATAGAAGAAGTTGAGGTGAGTTAACATATACTTATTCTATGAATATTTAAGTTTATGTTAGAAAATATAAGCTACATTAAAATCATAATAAAATGGTTCTTCCAGATAAACTAGGAAAATTTATGTCGAGGAGCTTTTGGTCATGTCATAGACAGAATTTGTCCCATGCCATACTCTTCAGTGGGACATAGTATTACTCATGTCCATCTCATCAGGTTTTGTTGCAAATTTTGTTTCCACTCAATAGCTTTTGAAGAAGTTTTTATATTGAAACCAATTTGGAATGAGGTTTACGTGAAAGAAGGACTAAGTCCTGTTTATTTTGAGATTCTGGCAAAATTTTACAAAGTTATATCCTCGTTTTGTCTTAAACTTTACCATAATTCTATTACATTGCCCAGTATGTGTTGTATGAACACATTTTTAATTTGTTAAACTTTCTGATATGAAACAGCTGTATTATATATAGAAGTCATTTAGCATATTACTTTTGGGCCAGTTTGCAAAGCAGTTATGGTGTTTGGATTGATGTCTGTCCATCTATCCATCCATCTGGCATCAGTATTGGGATTAAGGTTTGTGTTCATGTCATTCACTTAGTCACTGTTACTTGTAGAATAACATAATGATGGTATTAACAAGTTATGATTAATAGAGTGCTGTTCAGTGATGTTCTTTATTAATGAAGAGCTCACTGCTGAATCTTCTTTGAAGTACTCCCCATGTACACAATTTATTATCCAGTCATGAAATGCCAATTTGTATTGGTATTTTATTCATGTGCTGGAAAACTTCAATCTCATTGTAGTATTTAGATCCTCTGCCCCTTAGTGAATCTTTCTGGCAAAAATTGTTTGGTGCTAAAAGCAGGTTTGTTTGGATTATGTGGCATAGTTTTGTATGCTGTGCTCTTTCATGAAGTCAGTCATAATTGCAGATTTGTATTCTGGTGCATTGGATTATATCAGGTATTGGCTGGATGTTTTGATAGCATTCTATAACTTTTGGCAATACTTTGGAGGTACAAAAATGTCCAGTAACACTAGCAGAATTGAGCACAAAAGTGTCTGGATGACTGGCCAATTTGCATTGAAAAACAATGCCAAGCCAAGCAAACATGGGGGAAGCCTTTTATTTTTGATGTTTATTAAATTGTGAAAATCTTTTATCAACCACTGCATTGTCTGCTGTTTGGTTGTGTATGCAGTTAAATAAGAAACACATGTCGGCTATTGTTTGATCAACGATTGTATACAGAATTAATTGAAGACAATCACAAAGACAACTTACTGGCTTTACTCATGGATCAGTAATAAGTATCATTTCCGAAAATATTTATTTTGGCATAACACTTCAAGAACCTGGTGAAATTGTTAAATTTCAGAAGCCATGCCTCGATCATATTATATTCAAATTCATACTTGAACTCCTCCCCAAAATGATAATATACATTTTACATACTATTTCTCGTATTTAAATTTTTTTTCAAGGTATGAGAAAATTACATGTACATGTATTTCATTTTCAGGAACCACAACACAATCAAAATATGTTCGAATTCATACACGATCGATTCCCAAAATTAATAATAAATTTTTTTTACACTGTCTCACATGAACAAAAAATATTTTTTCATGTGCAAATGAATGTATGAAATTTCGAAAGCCATGCCACAACCGTGTTATATCCAAATTTGCGTTATCATGGGGTGCATTATAGCTGGGTCTCACTGTACCATGATATGTAATAGTATTTGTACCACAGCCATTGGTGAAAACTAGATTGCTATAATGTCATTGATTTGTGCTTACTTTTGATTAGCTTGGTTTCTATTGGTTCAGGTTTGTATTTGGATTATTGTCTTTGTCACATAAATAGGTATTTAGAGGAGTTCAGATGAGTAAAAAAAATCTGCAAAGATTCAAATGAATTTACTTTATTCATGGTGTGCAGTCTATTCTGGCCATATGGCCAAACAATTTTCTTTTATGATAATATATTTTACAGCTTGGCTAAAAAACAATGGGTTGCTTTAATTCTATTCAAATAAAGCCAGTGCTGTTTCTTGCATACTGATTCTCTGTTCTGATTCATGTATTTTATTTTGTTCTTCAGTTTATTCATTTGATTTTTTAAAAAACTTATGTTGATCAATCATTATTATTTGTTGTGCCGTAAATTGGCATAAATTATGTTATTTCAATTGCAGATGTACCCTTCTATCCAAGCTAAGATCTGGGGCAACATTGGGCAGGTGGCAGACCTACTGGACATGGTCCTGGACAGTTTTATCAAAGTCAGAATCAAAATAATATTTTTGTTTTCAAGACAACTTCACACCAAACATTTTGGGTCAAAACATCCAAGTGCATCTCTATGGGCTTGCAGGAAAGGTTGAAAACAATTGGACATAAATCTTCAGTTTGAATAAAAGGAATAATATTTGCATCAGTGAATTATTTTCATATAAACATAGACCTTTTCGTAGATATGATTGTCCAGAAAATGTTTAATACCAGTTGAAAAATGAATACTAAAATCTGCATGTTCTACATGGCTGTATCCAGATTGAGATTATTAGCAGGTCTGTAGTGGAGGTTCTGAGCTGGATCCAGAACTATTCTATTGGCAGGTTTGTAGTTGAGGTTCTGGGCTGGATCCAGAACTATTCTATTGTCAGGTCTGAATTGGAGGTTCTTGGCTGGATCCAAAACTATTCTGTTGGCCGGTTTGTAGTGGAGGTTCTGGGCTGATGCCAGAACTATTCCATTGGCAAATTTGTAGCGGAGGTCTGTGCTGGATACAGATCAAGATTGTTTGAGAGTTTGTATTGGAGTTTCTATGTTGGATCCAGAGCTAGAGTACTGCAGGGTTTGTATTGGATGTTTTAGGTTGGATCCCAATATAGATTATTGGCAGGAGTGTAGTGGAGGCTTCAGGTTGGATCCAAATATAGATTATTGGCAGGCCTATAGTGGAGATTTTAGGTTGGATCCTGATATAGATTATTGGCAGGCCTGTAGTGGAGGTTTTAGGTTGGATCCTAATATAGATTAATGGCAGGCCTATAGTGGAGGTTTTAGGTTGGATCCTGATATAGATTATTGGCAGGAGTGTAGTGGAGGTTTTAGGTTGGATCCAGATATAGATTATTGGCAGGTCTGTAGTGGAGGTTTTAGGTGTGATCCAGATATAGATGTTTTGGCAGGCCTGTAGTGGAGGTTTTAGGTTAGATCTATATATAGATTATTGGCAGGTCTGTAGTGGAGGTTTTAAGTTGGATCCAGATATAAATTATTGGCAGGCCTGTAGTGGAGGTTTTAGGTTGGATCCAGATATAGATTATTGGTAGGCCTGTAGTGGAGGTTTTAGGTTGGATCCAGATATAAATTATTGACAGACCTGTAGTGGACGTTCTGGGCTTGATAGAGATCTAGATTATTGTCAAGTTTGTCCTGGAACATTTACAGCTGTATTGTCTTTTTGTAAACACTTCTTAATTTAACAGTCAACTCATCACACCGATATTTGGTAGACTGGAAAATTCAGGTTTTGACAGAAAATAAATGTTGGATTTCACATGTTAAATGGTCAATATGATTTTTATTTTTTATAACAGATTATACAGCTTCCAGCTCCAACAGCAATTTCCCAGAAATACATGCATTTTAAAAAGCACGAATACATTAGCTACTACTATTTGCATTGCTTTCCTTTTCTGGGACATAATATAAACTCGAAATATTCCCTCCTCCATTTAGTGTAGGAATTAAAACAAACATGATCCCAGTCTGACCCCCCTGGTCATATTTCCTTTATATATTGTACTTGCAATGATGTGGTCATTCCTTGGGATTTTATTTTTGTTGGGAATATGTCAGAGGGTATTCTTTAAATATTTTAAATGCATTAAAATATTTAATGGATTTTTAAACAGTCCACAATGATATTAGATATGCAGTAAAGATGTGTTTTTCTTGTACATTCTTCTCATTTATGGATGCATAATCAATGGTGATAAGACCCCAACAGTAGGTAGTGCCTCAAATTTGTTGCTTCAACAAAATGGCTGGATGTGAACTTGGTCTTTGCAGTAACAGTCATCTGTATCCACAGAAGTTAACACATATGTAAGTTAGATCCAAATGCAAACTGCATAGACTTCGATCTGCCATTGCACAATGTGCCAGCTGATCTTGGTCTGTGCTGTTTGTTAGGACTGATCTGTAGAACAGACATGTAAATTGTGACATGTTTTTTGGTTCCAGAGACAACATAGACCCTGGTTTGCCAACTTGTACATGAGTTCATGTCAGTTGTGATATGTTTGCATTTGTAGTTCACATTGATATTTCTGTACACTGATAGAAAAAAAATTAAATGGATAGATATATAGATATATTAACTGAGTGATAGATTTATGCATGCTATAAAATTTAACAATAGATGATTGTAGCGGTGTTGTTGCCTGTTTTCAGCGCAGTGTGACTGGAGGACTGGGGTCAATCCAGGCAGAGATCATGGCTGACACAGCAGTAGCACTAACGTCTGCAAATGTTCAGTTGGTATCCAGGAAAGTTATTGGCCGACTCTGTAGGGTAGGTCTTGCATTCGGATAAAATTTGTTTAGAAAACTTTATTACCCAGGAGAGTAAAAACAGTTAAATTAAAAAGTGATGGTTTACTAAAATTGTTTCATTTGTCCTATAAGAATAAGGAACTTTCTTAGTTAAACTTGACTAGTTATTATTTTCATGTTGAATTCTGCATGTTGGCATCATATATGAGCACATGGATATTGATTTAGAAGCAATTAAGCCTGTCCAGAATGGACAACATGTTCATAACCAGAAACAAATCTTTCAAACATATTGCATCTTCTAGTGGGCCATATCAACAACAGTAACAATTAGGGCCATATGAAAATATTTTGTGCATCAATTATTCCAATTGCAGAAGTTTGGATGTCTTCAGTTTTGTTATCCAAATAAACATTAGTTTTCCTCAAGAATTAGTTTTGCTTTCCACTGTACTTTACTGCCATTTTCACCAGATGAGAGTATTGCTGTCTTCAAATGCATTATTTTATACTAAGACATTATATTTTATATACTTGTATATAATATTAGTGGAGAATACTTTTCTTGCTACCTGTGTCAACATTAAAGCTCCTGCTCCAAATTATATCCCACAAAATTGTGATTTTCAGAATTTTGTCCATGTAATTTGGTTGGTTGGTTGAATTTTTACGGTGCACCAGCACAA
>QKMX01369575.1:5043-16696 GCA_003401595.1 Venustaconcha ellipsiformis | reverse complement strand
TATATATATATATATATTTCTATTATAGATGGTACCTGCTGCTGTAGTTGTACTGGATGGAAGTCTAAGAAGCCGAGAAAATCCAAAAGTAAGATAATTCATAGAAATTATAGAATGACTTAAAGATTGCTGATATGCAGCACTTCATCACCACAATGTACCCACATTATAACACAGTTCATGTAATATATTGGTACAGTCATTCATCCTATGTAATTTTTTTTTAAATTATAGGGCAGTGTAACTATAAGGTGGTATTAAATGCTGATACAGATTTATTTAAACTTTAGTGTTTACTTTGAAACAACATGTTTTTTAAATTTTTGATTAGTAACATTTATTGTAAAGAAAGTATGGCAGCTTCTTAGCTATTGTAGACCCTTGAAAAGCAGCTCATGCATATGTTTGGTTTCAGTATAATTTTTTTTATTATGTTACAGTAGGAAATGTTACCATGACAATGTTAGTGATGTTTTACTGAAACTGACAGATATATTCAACCAAGACATGTTTCACAAACTGTATCATGAGGTTGAATGATCATCAACATATAAAACAAAGTTGATTGAAGTATTCAATGCACATTATAATAATTGTCAGCCTAATGGGTGGACAGGAAAAAGTTTTTTGAGTTTCTCATCATTTCAATTAAATAGAATCATTTTAGCTAATGTAAACTCTGCTCACATTTAGAAGTTTTGCTTAATATTGCAGCTTTACTGTGAGGTAAATTTTCATACCTAATAGTTCAGTGCATGAAAGTACCATTTTATATTCATTGGAACCTCTTTAATCTGGTCACCTTCATTCCCAGTGAATATGTCTAGTTTAATAAGTTTTCCTGATAATCGAATCATGCAGTTTTTATTTTATGTCATAATATCATATGCAACATGTACATGTATTTGCTAGCTGTAGATATATATTCAGTAATGGTTGAAATAAATTAAAGAATAGATCTATTGATTTTTGTTTATTTCACTTTATTATAATGTGCACTTGTATATAAATAAGTTTGAACAACTACTGCAAATCTTTTTTATGCTGGCTGTTATCTTGACTCATCATTGAATTGTGATCAAAGATCAGAGCTGATTCATTTCAGATCATATTTAGAAACCTTCTTCCATGACAGGTTCATAGTGTGTCAAGTTTGATAAATTTTCTCTTATTCCTTGAAAGTTTGGCCTAACCAGTATGTTGGATGTTCTTATCATAAAATGTCTGCAAGAGCCTCAACAATATTGTCCAGTATTATTTTAGGTGAACAGTATTTTTTTTCAACAGTTGTTTCTTTGTTTACATTTAAAATTGAGTGACTCTCAAAAAAATGTTAACATGTACCTAGTCTGGCTTCAACTTTTTTTTGCAGAACCAGGTTACAGACAAAATCATGCTATAACTGGAGAAAATGCTGTTAAAAGAGGCAGCAGATTGGGTAAGAATTCTGGGGAAAGATACAATGGAATCAACACAATAAAAGAAAGTGAGGATCTCAGAAGGAGGAGGCGTGGGGAAAATGAGGAGAGCAATGGCCATGCCAGTGAAAAGAGATCTAAAGGAAGAATTTCAAGGAGAGATAAACATGAGAAGAAGAAAGCTAGAAACTCTGTTACTGAAGTGAATGTGGAAAGGGTAGAAGAAAAGAGAGATGTTGCTAGGATGGACAAGCTTGAGGAGGAGAATGCCATGACTT
The DNA here is from genome assembly GCA_003401595.1 of Venustaconcha ellipsiformis. Lineage (NCBI taxonomy): Eukaryota > Metazoa > Mollusca > Bivalvia > Unionida > Unionidae > Venustaconcha > Venustaconcha ellipsiformis. The sequence continues at coordinate 15,000 of QKMX01369575.1, read as the reverse complement.
CTGTTCTCAAGAGTGTGGAGCAAGCAGATGAAGGATATCCTGCAGATCTTGATGCAGATGCAATCCCAGAGAAGAAGGCTTTATCCAATTTTAGGAGTGAGGTTAACACCATAAACGAATCTGGTGTGCATGACAAAAAATCAAGGAAAGCCATGAGCGATACTCAGCTTGAGCAGGAAAATGAAGACAAGGTGAGCCCAGTGAAATCAAAAGTGCAGGATGTTGATGTTAGGAAGAAGCAAAGGGATGAAAATGAGAAAAAGTGTAGAGATAGGAAAGATAGAACATCTTGTGAAATAATATGCAGAACATGGTCATTCCAGGAAAATCAAAATTGGAATATAATATTGAAGAGCGAACAGATGACAGAAAAGGCATAAAGGGAAAGAAATAACATTAGATCTAGATGATAAACAACACATAGACATCCCAGTAAAATCAGAAATTAAGGGCATCCTCGAGATTTAAAAGCAAAGAGGTCACAGAGAGAGAAAACAGTTTAGAAGGAAATAAAATGAAACCTTTAAAATACATCATGGGCAAATCAAATACATCCCAGCAAAATCAGTTGTGGATGATGTGGTTTGCTACAAAAATCAAAGAGATGAACCATGGGAAAAAGGAAAGAGAATCTTTAGTAGACCATTTGGATTTAAGCAATGCAGAAAACAATAAGTCCGTAAAAAGTAAGAAAGCTAATAAAGATATTGTTTCTTTTCAGGAGGGAACATCTAGAAGACACAGATCAGAAAAGGAGATTAATAGTGGCAAAGATGAGGAACAGACTATAGAAGATGCTAAGGGTCCGATAATGGAAATAATCGGCAGAAAAGATGAAAATGAAAACAAGGATAGGGAAAGAGGAGAACCATCCAAAAGGAGGGAATCTAGAAAAGAGATTGAAGATGCAGAAGAATCTCTGGTTGGCAATGAGGCAAGATTGCAGGTTAAAAACAATGTTGAAAAATTGTCTGACCAGGAAAGTCCAGTTGTTTCTAAACAAAAAGAATCTGGTGAAGCTGACATCCATGAAGAAGAGGGAAAAGAAACAAGATGCAAGATCAAGAAAAAATTAAATTGTACCAATGTGGACCAAGAACTTAAGAAACTTATTAAAGATGAAGCCTATGCACTGGTCCATGATGTCATTAAACGAGTCATGACAGATAAAAAGCTGATGAGTGAACTAAACCAGAATAAGTCTCCAGAAAGTGTTGAGATTCCATCAGATGGCAAAGCTGAATATGAGAGGAATACATGTGGAGCTAACGATGCTGAGGTAAAAGGAGATCAAGCCAGAAAGGAGTCCCTTGAAGCAGTACCTGGCAATGATCCAACCTTCGAGATAAAATCTAAAGAAGGAGATCTGGGTAAACAAAATGAAAAAGCTGCAGACAAGCCATCAGAATTCTCCTCAATAGATGAGATTCACCTTTCTAATGAAGCCTTGAGCATGACGACTGGTTTAGGTGCTGTCCCAGTCAAAGCTGTGGATGCAAGTCCCACCATTAAGAGGAGAAAGAGTGTCACCTTCAATACTAACATCACCAAGATACATTTATTTGCACCAGATGATGAGGAATACAGCTCATACCAGGTTTAATTTAATAGTATTTTTTGTATTTTCTGTTCTGCTTGTATAAACATATCAACAGACCTGTGTACAACTTTTTCAGTGGTGCCATCATCAAATATACAAAGATTTTGTTTCAAAATTTGTTCAAGACATTTATTTAAAATTCATTATAAGCATTGTTTCAGTCAGAACTGTGTATTTTTGTTTTTATTAGCAAAAAAGAATCTTTTTTTCTCAGCATAATTTTTATTAAGGCTGGTAAGTTATAAAATAACTATTAAATTATATTATATATTGAGTTTTAGCAACAAGGGTTGTAAAGATTATATACTTATGAAGGTTTGTATGGTCTATACAGTGAATGCAAAGCTTAGGGATGTAGAACAGGCTCAGTGCACTCTTCTGCATGCTGTAAGAGGTAATGGAGGTAGCAGCCACAGTGGTTCAGTGTCTAGGGTGCTGTACTCCAACCCAAAAAGTTACCAAGGTGTGTTTGTAGACAAGGCACATAACTCCCTCAGTACTACATAACGTGCTTATGTTGCTATGTTGTAAAACAACAAACCAAGCCAAACTATAAGGTGCATAAATTTAAGTTTCAGGAAACAAAGAAGACCTAACTAGAAATGTTTCCATACATATGGATGCCTTTGCTCTTATGAATTAGTGAAAGTATAAAAGTACAAGAAACCAGCAGCCATCCACTCACAAGATTTTGATGTAGATGTAAGCCTGTATTATATTTGAATGGTAGCATTTGAACACTGGTGAATGGCTGTCTATTGCCTGCCTTCATTTGTGTTTTGTCTGAATTAGTATTAAATTGTTAGTACTATTTTCACTCAAACTGCAAATATCAGACCATTGTAATACTGATGTTAGTTTGACGATATTGAGGCACACTTAATGCAATCAGATTTAAAGTTTTGAGAATGAGTTTAACTTTTATGCTCAAGCAGACAGTTTCACTTTTGTAGTGCTGAAACCTTGAGCTTTTTCTCATTTCCACTTAAATCATTTCCAGTGGAATCCAATCATGTATGATTCATAGGTTTTCCTATTGACATTTGCTTAGATATGTAATTGAGATTGTTTAGGATTGGCTTTTAGGCCCACACATGAGCTAGATGGATGAAAATTTAAATATCTTTTAGTATTGGACCCATTCTTTTTGCATGCTTGCCCCATTTTAGCCCAAATCTTAAAGTTACCCAATTTTTTTCACAAAGGTTTATCTGTCCATGCACAGTTAGATCAGGTCTTCTTTAAATTTTATGAGTGAAAGTCTGAAATCCAGACAAAAACTCTTGCACCCATAGAAACTCAAGCCTCAAAACTAATTTTTTTTCAGATATATTTTTTAATGTGTGTAGAATGTCTGTGTTACTTGACATCATTGTGAAACAACATCCTCCTTCTTGTCTCTAATACCATCTGCATGGGTCTGTTGTGAAACCTTCATGACGTTGCAAGCCATGGATGAAGGGTATTACCTCGATGCAAAATTGCATCTTTCAGCCAAAATGAGTTCAGCCTTCAAGCTTTAAAAGTAAATGTTCAAGTTAGATACCATTAAGTTACTTGAATTTGCATAATTTGCATTGGCATTATAAAATGTTTCTAAGGTTCATTTTTATTGAATAAAAAATTCTTTTTTTTCACAGGAAAAAACAACATCGAGGAAATTTCCAGGTGAGACTCATATCAAAGTACATTTCAAATTAGACTTCATGATAAAAATTTTGATTTCAACACCTTTCAGTAAACTGGATATCTACCCATGTAGTGTTATTTAAATCTACATTTTACCACTATCATAATGTTTTACAGTCATCTTGCCTTAAACTTAACCTTTGTGAAGCAGTCACCTGTCTTGCAAAATAACATCCACAAGAACCAGTCTGATCAAAATTGAGATCTCCAACAGAGATTGGAAAGACACAAATACAAAGTTATGCTTTGCTGACCATTCATTCAACATTTAACTTTAGACATTTTAAAAAGTAGAAAATGGCATTTAGAACTTGACATTTCTAATGATGACTCCCTAATTTAAAATGAAATCCTTATCTGATAGGTTAATAAAAGTAAGTAAATCTGGAATTACAAAAGTCACTAGAGTGTGAATCTTTACTAGTACCTGTCAGATCTACTAATTTTACTTAGCTCTTGATTATATTCAGATTGCAAAAACCCATATGCCAATTATTGCAAAAATGTACCCTGTGTTAAGCAACCATCTGTTTTTGTGGTCACTTCTTTCCTCTGCAGAGGTGACTGATGAAGACAGGTTTTATCATATTTGCATAGGACAGTAGAGCTTTATTAAAGTATTGCAAAATAAGAATCCATGTAATATGTTAGTGTAAGTGATATTTATTACAAAACATGTACATGTAAAGTTTTAAATATACTTAGAAATGTGATGCTGAAGAAAAGCTTATATGTAATCTACAGTATAAGGTGATTAAAACTTCATATGCAATAGTATATTATACAATATGATCAGTCAGTCATGACACTTTGTCATAAATATGGCTTTTAAGATATACATTTCATTAACAAGCCACTTGCTGAATTTTGTTGTTTTTTTTCAAAGAAACGTATATACATTTTAAAAAAACTATAATTTCATTTTAAATATTTTATATTTTGTAAATGAAACAGATTGGCAGGATGACTTTGCCATGAACAGCAGCAGCTCGGTGAATGAAAGTCAGCCTATTGAAAACCTTCCATCCCGCAGAAAGTCTCTCAGCCACCTTGCTGATTCAGAAACAGTGCTTCAGCCACTTAATACTGCCACCAGAAAGCCAGACATAAACTATCAGGTAGAGCAGTCATTAACAGGAATTCTTATATATATATATATATATATATATATATACAGACAAATGGCTTTGTAAGATAATGATTGTCATGACAGTGCATATACTGGTAATAAAAATATTCCACAGTAACTCATTCAAATTAAACAGCTTTTTAATGATGTGAAATCACAGAAAGTTTAATCAGTTCTCGTCAACATAGAACTGCATTGAGGTGATATAAATTAATTCGCTGTCCTAAAGTTGTATTGATCTGTAGGGTCCATGGACATATCTACATATACTGCAGTGATATACTGAGGGTAGTGATATAGAAGACAATGATATATTGAATGTCTTCATAGTGAGGGACCATACTTTTCAGTTTTACAATTAACAGTTCTCTTGTTACTTCCAGGCCATTTTAGAAATCACACAAAAATTTGTCAGCCTGTTGAATGAGAAAGACCTGAAGCGAGCTAAGAGTGTTGTCAGCAAGGTAGTGGAGCCTGTAAATAAAAATGAAGGTCTGCACAAAAACAAACTGGACATGGTTTTTAAAGAAGATGAGGAGGATCAAAAAGGCTATGAGTATGAGGAGGAGGAGGAGAAGGAGGAAGAAGAGAAGGTTGACTACAACACATCACCTGGTCACAAAGGTAAAATTATTGACTATGCGTATGGTACTGTGAGTTTTATAGATATTATAAATGGAAGGTTTAGACATGCATTGATGTGATATATTGACAGTGCGTAACCTAGTGGTGTATATTATAACAAAAAAAATTGCAAACGGACCCCCATAAAGTAAGATTTTGGGATGTGGGGACTTACTTTTGGCCCCATACTGTGGCTAAAACCTGGCCCAAATCCTTGAAGTGTAGTACAGTTCATTAGATTATCTATATTATAATTGGCAGCTAACCAAATTACCTAATTATAAAGTTGAAATCATATTCAGATGAAAGTGATTGTAAAATAACTAACAGTCTGTAGGCCATCACAAAATATATAACATTAATTGATTCATTATGTTTTAAAAAAACTTGCCAAATTTTCTGTGTAGCAGTGGTTAGGATTATGCAGAATTTCCAGCTTCAGCAGTTCAGTCCTAAAAGTTTATTTGCAAAAAATCAATTTTATAAGCCCATAAAATGTTTATGGAGTATAGTCTATGGAGTGGAGATAAAGTATTACCCATTTCTTTTCAAAATTAATTTTGTTTGCACTCAGTAACTTTTAACATACTTCATAAACTGAAACACAATTTGGACATGATGCATTATGTTTGAAAGACCAAGGTCAAGCTTGACTGTCATTTTTTTCTGACAGGAATTTTTAATGGAGTTATGACCACTGTTAAAATTTTTCTCTTCAGTTCTATTTTATTAGAGAGACATTTGTGAAATATGGATACATTTCCAGTTTTCCAAATACAGTAAGTTCAGGCCACATGCCCTTTCATCCAAAGAAAATCATTCTTCTACTTCTGTTGTGTATGCACTGTGCATCACACTAGACTTGAACAGTGCAAGTTTTGAAATAAAAAAAGAAAGAACCAATTGAAATATGCATATACATGAAAAAAAAAATATCTGATTTAAAAATGCAAAGAAAAAAATTAAGAATAACATGACAAGAAAATAAAGAACAATTAAAATTAAAAAGTTACAAAGAAATTTAGAAAACACTAAATCCTCAGTCATTGTGTTGAATAGTCATTTTTATATATTTTGATATTTGATTGCACTTTAGCTACAATAAAATTTATTTTTGTTAATTCCATCCAGGTCCCAGCAAATATCCTGGGGATGAAAACCTTATTATGAGAGGTTCTGATGTTGGTCAGGACGATGATGATCATGCTACCATCCCATCAGGTCACAGTGACCCTATTTGTCCCAAAGAACAAGAAGATTCTGAGATGACCACTGGTCAACCAGATTCCATTCAGGCAGAAAGTTCAGTGCAATATCCCATCTCTTCCAAATCCAGAGAACCATGTGATAGCACAGTGCCTGTTAGGAATGCAACTTTGCCATTGGATTATGATCGGGATAATCAGTTGGGAATGTATCATGGATCCACTAGCCTGGAAGAAGAAGCACAAGAGAGGTATATTTAGGGGTATAATCAGACAACATGCAGTTAATAATTTATTTTAAAAAAGTTTTGCTCCAATATTTTGATCTTTTTACAGTCTTTCTGTCATGGAGCTGAATGTTTAATTGATGAATCTATTTAACCTATTAATATTTCTTTTAATACATGATCTTTATTTAATTTTATTGAAATTTTCATTTTTTTAGATAAACTTTTGCAAATATTATAGATCAGAAATGTGTAAGATATTAATGTTTATTATGATTTCAATAGCAGCTGTTACATGTTTATCCTGGATGTCACATTTTAAATCCTTAAAGCTGTAATATCGACAAAATAAAAAACAGAATGTGCAACATTAGAGGAGGCAATCCATGTAACACGATTTTCAGTTGAAGAGTATTTAAGAATGCATTATGTTAAACTCAAACATATAAGAAACATTTTGCTCTTGATATAATTTCAGTATCAATCTTGAATGCTACCAGTTTACAAATATAATTGCATTAAAAGTGAAATCACATGAGAACTCCCACATGCTCCTTTTATTTTTTTTACATATGTTAAATACTGGATACATTTAATTGTTGAATGATTAAATAAAAGCATGATACTACTCAGGATAAAAGAAGTCTTTAAATTATTTTTGCTTAAGTATTAGGAATGGTTATTCATTTATGCAGTTATTAGTTCATATAAAGTAAAATTTTAATAACTCAAATCTCAATCACTCAGATGACTCTGGTGTAACACATTGTAACACATTCTCATGTCTGTGATGATGGACAACTCAGAGTACTGTAAACTTGGACCCCAGAAGTTTAATCAACAGTGCTTTGACTTATCTGTCTACTCAGATAAGATGGATTTATATGATAACAGTAGTAGGTAAGACATATGTGATACATGTATGTTACTTTGATTTTGAAATCAGTAGATATGTCAGAGGTGATGATAGAAATAAACCCAGACAACAAGTAATCCAAGCTGCCGTCAAATACTTCTAATACCATGACTGTATATTGTGCTAATTTCAGAGAAAACGATGAGGGCCAAGATGGGAGGGAACTCTGGAAAACCAATCTGCCTCCTCCTCTTCCCAAACCTGACCTGCTGGCCCCAAATCCTTTCCCAAGAAGAGGGAACAGCCTCCCTGTTGTTAGAGGACCACCCTCTCAGACCTCCATACAAGCTACAACAATATCAAGTCATGGCAGAATCAAGGGAAGGTCCAACAGCTTGAGCAAAACTCCAATTTCAGACATCAGCCATGACCTTGCAAAGGAGAGTGCCAGAATTCCTACAACCATGCCAAGCTTAAGCAGACCATTTGATCCAATACAGGGCAGAAAACTGGGTGAAGCTCAAGATGTACTTTTCATGCCCCCAAGCCTACCTAAGCCTCCATTGAAGAACAATTTCAAAGAAATACTGGCTCCAATTAATGGGAGATCACCAAGCCCTGTTCTGCATGATATCCTGTTGAGAGGAAATGTGCCTCGTTCCTACCCAATCCCAAAACCACCACCACTACCTCGCCAGGCTTGGTCCGAGAGAAATGTCACACATGGAGTCCAAAGTGGTGCCTGGGGTATTGACAGTCGCACTATGACACCACATGAGGAGGAGCCATATATCCATTATCCACATCCCCCTCCAACTCCAGTACCTAAGATTCATCAGCCACATCCACCCTCCACACCTGTCACCTCAACCTCATCTTCATCACATCTTAGAAAGAGATACAAACTCAGAGATCCTAATGTTCCTCGCTTTAATGATTGAAATTTGTATCAATATTTTTCTTGCAGTTCTTTTTTCTATGTGTGTGCATTTGTTTTGTAAAGATGTATCACCATGCCATTCTATAATGTTCATTGTGGCCTCTTTAGTAAAAAATTATCTTTAAAAGATTTCTTGCAGATATAATATTTTCATGAACAATTTTGAAATATTTTACACCAATGAGAATGTTTTCCTAAAAAAATGAAAATACTTCCTTTTTAAAAACAGATCTGTGACATGTTTCAGCATCATATTTCTTTGTGTATATTTTTTTTATGGTTTGTGATGTGATAATCATGTTATCATATTTTTAAAAAATGATGCAAGGAAGTTTTTAATTTCAATCATCATTTATGCAAATATTGTACATTATGAGGATGGAACTTATACGTGAGAGAAATCTATCTGTAAAATATTATCTGGATGAAGAATTATTTTAAAGCTCAAATTTTTAAATTAATTGATTATGTTGAGGGAGCTGAGAACAAAGCTGCTCAGATGTAAGGATCTGTTGGGTATTAATCTATGTGCGAATGAGAGGGGATCCAATATTATGAAATAATGCAGTTCTTAGGATAGTCAGCTGTCGAAAACCAATGATACTAAGTAGAGCCATTGTGCAGAGTTACAGTTGATGTGTTTAGATTATTGGCAGGCCATAACTCAATAAAATGATAATGTAGAATGCTGAAAATTACTAACATTTGAGGTCACACCAAAAGAGAACTGTACATCAGATTTGGTTGAAATCCAATAATAGTGAAGAGAGAAATTTTTCAGAAACATAGAAACTGACATAACAATGGAAGGAAAAGATAAAGCACCCTCCTAAAACAGGCTAGCAACAAGACTACATCTGTTATGATAAATAGTACTTTATTTTATTCTGGTATTGTTGTAAGTATTCTTGGGTATTTTTTTTTTAAATACCTACTTATAGTATGTAATACTATATACCAGTGCTTTCAACTTAGAAAGCTGCTGATGTGATTGGTTGAGTTAATACCAGAATATGAGTTTACTAAATTATCTTTCCTTCCATCAATATGCACTTTCTTGCTAAGCAATAGATTGGATGTAATAATGCCTGCTATGTCTTACTTGTGATACATTAGAAGATCTAGTCTGTCTGCCATCTCTTGCAAGGTAATCCATTTGATGTAAAACCACCAAGACTCATGTCAAATTTGGTAGATATACTGCATGTCATGGCTTGATTGGCAATAACAATGTAAGTAAAACTGCCAGACACCACTTGCAGAGCAATACCTATGATATTAAACTGTCTGCTATGTCTACATTGGTGATACAGTAGAGGATGTACTAACTACTGTGTCTTGCTGTGCAATGCTTTAGAGGTAAATCTGCCCACCATCTCTTACAGGGAAATACGTTAGCTTTCAAATTACCTGCCATATCATGCTTTTTGATACATTAGATTACTCATAGCCATCTCTTGTAGGCAGTACATTATCAGAATTCAAATTCAAATCAGATTTATTCAAATTCAAAAACACTAAATATATTTATTATGCAGAATCACAGAGTGATATGGACAATTGGCATATGTCACTCCTTAAAATGATATAGTATGCTAAAAATCACAGTCATTTGAGGTACAGCTGCAGAACATATTTTTTTAATAAACAAAAAGCCAATAATACTTAAAATAGCAATTGTGCAGAA
>QKMX01369571.1:5667-20459 GCA_003401595.1 Venustaconcha ellipsiformis | reverse complement strand
ATCTGCATGCCACAATGTTGTCTAGTGAGTTCACGCTGATATGAACCACTAGATAAAAACAAAGCTTGTATGAATGTACTGTTAATTAGAACTGACATGCTTAAACATTGGGCACATAATATTACCAGTTAAAATTATCATGCAAAAAAACTGAGTTAGAACTAATTTCATGCCCGTAAACTGTTATGATCACAACTTTGCAAGGGGTCTGACCCTTCTCCCCACTGGCACAGTATGTTAAACCTGTTCAAGAGAAACTCAGCATCCTTTATTTTATTTCCAATTTAATTAACTTTTAATTAAAGAACTACTATGGCAAGTTGCAACCAGTTTAATCTGCATTTTCTTTGATAAATTCATAACTATAATAAGTATACAAGTACTAGGCTTTTAGCAAAGAAAAATGACACAACATCAAACCAGTATTGTACATCATTTAAACCCACCACCGCTAAACACAGCACTGACTGGAGTTATGACACTATGGTTTTAAACTAAGTAACAGAAAATAGTGAAAAACAATCAAGTTTTTCATTAAATTCAACATATAATTCATGCAATTGCAAGCAAAGTCAATGAATTAAGTCTAATTACCAAGTTTGATCATAGGACGAGCAGACATACAGTATTAAAGTGAAACAAGATCAGAAATATAGTCTCTAATTTGAGCAAGATCAGAAATGTAATATGAAAGTTATTCAAACAGATTTGTCCTGAAATATGACCAAAACAAACAAACAGCAGAAACCATTTTTAACAACAGTGACCTTGACCTTCGACACTAAACTTGATAGGATTCTTCCTTACCACGCATGAAAATCCATTTATAAAGTTTGACAACTGTAGCTTTTGGAGAACTGTGTAGTAAGCATAAACCATCTATCATCTTTCAGATACAGCAACCACAACCATGGTGCTTTTTGCCAAAGATATGATGCCATCCATCAAGTCTGGTAACTGTAGGCACAAGACAGCTGGAATTTTTACACCGATATGAAATTGGTGACAGAGAGACAAATGGACCTAAAATGTTCCACCTTCTGTCAAGCATATATAAAACAATTGAGCTGCTATGAAACTCAATATAATAACAAAAACCACAACTGAAACTGATATAAAAGTATAGCTGTTTTCTGTTTTCTCCCGTTCCAAGAGCCCTGACCTAGAATATGGATTAAGAAACAGCTGGTGAAAACAAACTGGATAGTAACAATCAGTATTTATAATTGTATATTTTCTTCTCTCACCAAAATATGCAAGTAGTCAAAAAAAAGTAAAAATTGAACCCTGGATGAACTAGCCTTTCTGCTAGAATTTAACTTTATAAATCTTTAAGAGACAACTGGTCGATTTCTTTCAAATTCTGTGTCTCTTCTTTTCTTTCGATAATAGGCAATACACCACTTTACCTATTTTCCTTGTGGCAAAAGGCAGTATGTCATCTTATTAAATTGTCGTGTGGCACGATACAATACTCAGTTTGACCTATGTGCCTAGTTATGGCAAGTGGCAATACTCAGTTTTACCTAAGAGCATCTTGACAAGAGGAAATATCCAATTTTTCGACAAGTGTAGGATTTTAGGGTTTAGACGTATTTTTTTATTTTCCACTGTATAAAAAACAAACAATTATGAAAAAGTATTATACTGCTCAAAACAATAACAGCACAGGTTATGTCAAAGTAATATGTTAATAACTGAAGAAAATTAATCCATTCTAATTCAAATATAAACATGCTAATCTTACATATATAGACAGAAGATGTATCCACTATTCTCACATCTGTCACTGTAGTTTTAATAATTCTTGAAACGTGTTCCCATACATGTGTCATTTATGTTTTTCTTTACACAATAAAATATAATTATAATTGTTGATAGTTACATTTTTTAGAGATTAGTGTAATACTAAGGTCTACAATCATGTTTGACAAAATGTTCCATGTAATATTTGACAATCATGATTATTTATACGCCACAATAACGGACTTCTTCCAAATCCACTCCTGTATATCTTGAAATTCTGACAATATTGATGACTCACTTAGCATATAATGTATATTCTAGGACATATACACTTGACACGAAAGGATGGCGAAGTTTTTCATGTAGTATTGTTTGTGCTAACACAGGTTCATCAGTTTTGAGTAGATGCTATTCCAATACTTGGGATGATCATTTGAATTTATTTAGATGAATCTTGGATGAGAATATATTTGTTTTCTGTTACCATGTTCTTTCCCCACAAAGTTACAAAAGAAATGATGGTAATAAAAAATGGTAACAGAAGTGTATTATCAGTTACTCTGAACAGAAGGTCCATCTGTTACTTAGTGTTAAGATAAGTGTATTATCAGTTACTCTGAACAGAAGTTCCATCTGTTACTAAGTGTTTTCCATCTCTGAATATCGGTGGTAATAAGCATGTAGTATATAAGGAGGTATCCAATAATTACCAAAATACATGTAACCTGCAGTAAACTGTCAGTGTGAGTGGCTTAAGTTTTACTAACATGTCAGCATAATTAACTTGTATTGCTATGTCAAAAGAAGACGCACCTTGAACTCTTTACATCTTGATGCTATGAATCTCCTGTTAATCTCAGTCTCAACATCAGGATATCCAAGCTGACTACATATATTTTTTCACTGAGGAGTGAATGCTATTTTATTCATTGTTTTGCTTCTTTGGATTCATTTAAATGGACCATACATGAGCACATATTTTGCTTCTGTCATCGTTTGTTGTTACAAATCTATAGATGATATGATGTTAGTATATGATGCTAAATGAAATATATTTTTACAATAAGTTTTGTATTTTCTTCTTGTGGAAAAAGGGTGTCCTTTTGTTATTTAGTAATTTCCACCCTGAATAGTACCAATAGTCATCAAGTTGTCCATGAGGTAATGGCTGTAGAGTGTTGGTGGGAATAATCAATTAATGAACAAGGAGAAATTTAACATTTACCAACAGATATTCAGTGTCCATTACCCTGTCAATATCTTCAACTGTTAGAACAGGCATGGGGCAGTTGTTCGGGTCAACATGTAATCAGAGGTTGAGCAAATATTGTGGCCACCATGTGACTATGTTCTGTATCAGGCACATAACTAGACGCTCGATGAGGTGTGGAGCTATGTTTTACCATATGCTAAGCTGAGAAACTTTACTGTTCAAGCTGTCGATAGGCCGTCTGGTAGATGAATAGTGAAACCAGTTGTTGCTGACAGTTGCTGAAATGAGCACAAACAATGAATGTTAGTTTTGTCAAAGTATATCTTAGCTGTTCCTGAAAATACTCTACTACAAAAGAGTAGTATTAAATCTATCAGTCTTTAGTAATCTATCAGCTTTACTGGGATCCAAGTTAATTTAGTGTCTTGTATTCATGGTTTCCAGGACTTTTACAAACATTTCCAGGTTATTTAAAAGGATGAACATTATATTTTCAAGGTTCACAAATGTCCAGTAGTAATTTACTGAATGGAATTAAGCATGTTAGCTTATGAAACATGCACATTCAAATCAAATAATACTTCTATTTTATGACTTTCGCAAAACATCTCAGTCCAATATATGAATATAAATTAATTCAAAACATACCTTTAAATAACCAATTTGACTACTGCATGGTCATTATATACTATTATATTATGTCATTTCAATTTAGAGAATAATAACTATAACTTTACTTTGCTTAACTGTATTAAGTTGGTATGCAGATAAAAGAATATAATGACCATGAATTTATTTTGCTTTTTTTTATCTTTTCCAAGTAAACAAATAAGAGTGATCAGTTGTAAATCAAGATAGCAATCTATATGCATGTTATGCAAAGTCAAAAACACTGAAGTTGTTAATCAAGATAACAATTTATATGCATGTCATACAAGGTAAAAAAAACACTGAAGTTCTAAATCAAGATAGCAATGTAAATGCATGTCATGCAAAGTAAAACATTGACTTTTATCTTGCTAATAAAAACGATTTAGCCATGAATTAAGTATGAAATAAATCCCTAATTTAAAACAAGATTTTTCAAGGAAACTAAACTACTTAAACACATTTTTTTTTTTACAAATGGGTTGATTTAAATTTTGACAAAATGACATTCACAATTATATTCTGCTGTATAAATAAAGATTGACTTTTGTGTAAAATCAGTATATGCATGCTTGTAAGGAGACCAAAAATCCCAAACATTTACTGTTATAGTGGCTGTCATTTTTCTTAATATATAATGTAAAGGATAACAATTTCCCATTTCTTTGGCCACTAACATATTTGTGAGTAATACGAAGCTACAAGTCAAGGCATCAAAAGTTAGCAAGAAAGTTCTGATCAGAGATTTGTTATTTTAGATTATAAATTTGAGTTATGACTCTATAAGGAAAGATAGGCCCTTTTCTAATATGGTTTTTCTCCGAAAATTCCGACCCAGATGTTTATATTTGGATATTGTGCTGGGTGTGGGATCATAGTTATTTGCCTATTGAACAATAGGAATTCATTTATTAGTAGCTACATATGATAGCTGGTTAAAAGAGAACCTAGCAAACATACAAAATGTTACATTGTGTCATACCGGCATGAAATCAAGAGGAAAATTATTTAAATTCTCATAAACTGCAAGATGTTGTTGTAGCGTTTAACACCATTTTTTCAGTACAAGATAGGCTATACATGTTTGCCAGTATCAATGGTCACTTGGTGGTTGAAGAATTCTGGAAAATCCCAAAATGAACCCCCAGCCCACGATAAACTTCTGGCAGTTTTTCTCACATACCCACATTCACTAAACCTGAGATTTTAACCCATTCAGACAGAGGGGAGACGGCAGTGATATGTAATGGTGCGCGCTTTCCATCATTCAGCTACTGAGGGCCTCGAATGTGTAAGCAGGATAATTATTATGTGTTAAATCTGTTGCCTAACGAGTCATAATAAAGCCTGACCTTATACTCAAGATTTGCATTGCCAGTAACATGTCCACAAATATGTCAACCTAAAACATTGGAGTACGAGATTAACAAGATAACAACAACAAACCCCTTTATATGTTTTACACAATTCAAAACATTGAACTGAAAGCCAAATACCTTTTCACAAAAACCAGAAAGGACACATACTTCTAAAAATATTTATTCTGAGAACAAGTACCATAAACCAGTAGCTTTAAAAGCAACCTGCACAGCCAGATTCATATAGCAGAAAGAATATGGCAATGTGATAATCATGTTACACAACAAAATCATCATTGAAATGTTCTCCACGTTTCATGACTCGTATCCATATAACTGTGGTTGCAATAAAGGTACAGAAATTTGTGTTCTGTAATGTTTGTTTTAAAATTTCAAGCAGCATGCGACTTTTATTTAATTTTTATTCTGAAACATTTGTACGTAGCTTGGATAATGTCAATACATATAAGTACTATAGGCTCTATTCTGGACACAAAGAAACTGCCTTTTTGTTGGTTAAGCAAGGGGTCTTTGCCCTAAGTTCAAACTGAATTATCCAACCATGGAGTACATAGCAGAGACTTGGATGTTTGTTTTGGTATAGACCAGAGACATCACTACCATCATGCTAATGAAAACCTAAGAGTGACAATCGTTAAATTAATTAAGGCAGTTTTCCAAGAGACCAGTCTGTATCCAGTAAAAACTAAGAGATTCAAATATAGGGCGGATTCTAAATAATCTGGCCACTTATGTTTGAACTAAGACCATATTTCAATTCGTGCTTGTGTGAACCTCACCAAGGGAATTTAAGAGCCATCAGACTGTACTCCATAGTGACCTAAAATTGCCCACTTTTTTAAGGAGGGAAGGAGATTCTAGTTGGAATTCTAGGTCTGAATCGATAATGTTATTACAACCCTTGTGACATATGACTAAGCTAACTGTGAATCTGACGTCAGATCTTTAAACCATGTCATTTTTCTGACCACCGTCACTAAAACACTTTTCCATTTGAATTCTACCAAAGTAAAGCTCTCCTTTGTTTTACCAGTCTTCATTAGAATACAGTTATGGATATGCTGTAATAATAGATGATTCTGCCAGCCTTCATTAAAATACAGTTATGAATATGATGTGGTAATCAATAAGTTTACCTACCATCATTAGAATAAAGTTATTGATATGATATAGTAATCAATAATTCTACCAGTCGTCATTAGAATACAGTTATTGATATGTTGTAGTAATCGTTAATTCTCTGACAGTCTTCATTAGAATACAGTTATTTATATGTTGTAGTAATCGTTAATTCACCAAATTTCCTTATAATACATTTTATGGATATGATGCAATAATCGTTAATTCTGCCAGTCTTCATTAGAATACAGTTATGGAAATGATGTAGTAATCGTTAATTATGCCAGTCTTCCTTAGAATAGAGTTATGGATATGATGTAGTAATCGTTAATTATGCCAGTCTTCATTAGAGTACAGTTATGGATATGATGTTGTAATACTATGAATCTCATTACTTAAATTTATAACAACATTAAACAAAACTAATATTTCATGACTTTTACAATTTACTTTAAATTACATATACTGACATACCTGATTTCTCATTTGGCCTTTCTTCTTTAATTAGCAACTATGGTATTTCTACGTCATATTAATTACCGTATTTCTAACAGGTTATGCAACCACTGAAATTATTAATTTTAGCTGCTATTGTAAAAATGAGTTTTGGTTGTTTCAATTTATGTTATTTGGTTAATTTGGTTGCAGAAAAAACTGTACTTCACTACATCCATCAGAGACAAATACTATACATGGTACTTACACTCCAAAAACATTCCTCTTCACTTTATTTTCTGAAAACATTCAAACATATATTTTAGTGTACACATTAATCAAGGCCACCTTTATTAAGACTTGTATCTGCATTCAGGATGCATGGTGGATTTGTGTATATATTGTGCTGGACTTGGGACTAAAAGGATCTGGGCTAAAACATAACATCACATATTCCTGGATATGCACCAGTGGTATATTTTAATACATTACACCATTTGTCTTAGTAATAAATAACCTACCAAAATACTGTGACGTAAAACACAAAATCAACAAATCAAATATAAGTGACTCTTATAATGGCATCATTTAATATATATATTTATTGTTAAAATAACAGAGGGTGATATATTTGTTCGTGAAAACAACTGTGACAATATTCAATTTCAACCTGTTCTTTTTCTCTGTGTCTAAGTAGAAATAAAATGAATGAATTATTAATTAGTATAGTATTTCACAAGAGTTTTAGATAGTTCACCTCATAACAAATTTTAAATTCTACAGCACATATATATGTAGACTCATCCAACAATAATGAGTTAGGTTAGTAAAATATCACTAACAATTGTAATATTTATTTATAAAACTTACACTGAAAAGAGAACTAAATGGTATATTGGTGCAGACCAAGTAGAAGCATTGGCTCATAATATTACATCATAATTATTAATTTTAATAAATGATGTCATTTATGTAAATATTCTGATTCACATATCAAGATTACCAATCATATGGCGAATAACAGTCTTTGCTGCACTTTTTTCAGCAAGGATCCTCATTTCTGGATCAACATAAGAGAGAGACATTTGTTTTATATTTTCAAACGAGTTTTCTGTAATAAGTCCATCCATGTAATATAGAGGTGATTTTGTTGCATCTTTGCCTCAGTTTAAAAGAAACATTATCTCATACTTATCAAAATTTGTTTGGTGAAGAAAACATTACTGTAAACACTTTCAGCAAATATTATTATTCTGAAATTTTACCTTAAATGTTGACTCCAAGTTTATTTCCACACATTGCGAATATATCTTACATATTTGCAAATTAGAACACAAGTTTAAAATAAGTTTTAATAGACATAGATACATGCTAACAACCGGTGAGGAAAAAGCGTAATCCTAGTAGATGTCATGAGTATTTTGGGCAGAAAAAGAACAATCCACATGTAAAGTGCTATATATTAAATGACAATACGAGCTAAATGATTTATTTACCCCTCTGGTCATTTAACATCATTTACGTCTTCAGGTTTTCACATGTAGCTGTTTTAGCTTGAAAGCAACACACTTATGTTGCAATTGGAAACACTTTGTACTAGCTGTGACAATGACTATTTTGTACAGCAGCGAAACAATAAGCACTATATTACTGAGTCTGGATCTGAACTCAGTTTTAGGTTTGTTAACAATACTGAACAATCTCCCACAGTCAGCATTAGAATTATAATGAGCCAGGGATTTCTGGAGCATGTAATCACATTCAGAAGCATACTAATCTCTAACATTATCATATATCACCTTTACAGGAAGAGTTGAATGTATGTTTTTTAAATTCTTTTTCTGCACAACTATCAAGATCTTCATTATCTTTCAGGTTTGCTCTAAGTCTGCATCAGTTAAATGCTTGGATGATGCAATGAATTCTCGCTTAATAAATCTTATTAGCAAATCTGAAAATTGGTTTGACAGAACCTTGTGCATATTATGAACGCATGGTTCTTCTTTCTTTTTATATACAAGCAATACAGCTTTGAAACTGGATCATTGAGTTTATGAAAACCATCCCACAATTTCATTCTTCCAAAACAGTTGAACAGATCATGTTTCTCAGTGTGAAATATTAGTATCCGCTTTGCTGGTTTTGCCCTTAAAAGAATGAGAAGATCCAGTAAACGTATCCATAACATTTGGACTCAACCCATCCACTGAAGAACTAGATCCAGTTGATTGATTTAGTTTACCAAGATGGTTTTAAGTTTACTGTCACAACATTTATCTTTATCAATCTTACTCTAAACCTGGAGTCCTTCAGGCTCGATGGATATAGGCATCTCAAAAAAAAGTTCATGGGTTTAAAATGCTTCTTTTATGATGACCCATCCTCGTTATTATTAGTAGTCCTACCTATACTTGCATTGTTTATTCTCTTCTGACTTCTAGAAATGGACTCTACTTAAGTGCTGCTCTTCACGTTTCCTCCCATTTGTTGCTTCATATCATTGTAGCTCAAATACATGGGTAATACATTTCCCAAGGGATATGCATCTTGTACACATGTTTTCTAAATTTATTGTCTTCATGGTCAAACTGATTTTCCAGCAGCTTCAGAGCTTGTTCCATTTCATTACCTTTCTCCAAATAATGGCTGATGTCTGCTAGCAATTGACCAATATCTACTTCTAATTCATCAGCAGCCTTTCCCAAAGCAAGGTACATCAGATGACTGGGACAATTTGTTATGTACACTGATTTAGACATTTTCAAAATATAGGATGCAATTCGTTTCCAGTCATCAATTATACTTTATCAATTGGAAACCCCATAAAGTACGGCCATCTGGTCACATTTCTTCAAAGCACTACCAAGAAAATCAAAATTGTCTTCTAGTGGAATCTAATTTGTATTTCCGGTAATGACAGAAGGGCACTCATGACTTTGCCATTTACTTTGTCAAAGTATCAAACACAGACTTGGTATGACTTTTTGTCGTCATAATGACTACTCCTGTATGTGGTAACGATAATGGCCAAAATTCCTCTCAACCCTGACGCGACTGTCTCAGTAAGGCTGTGGACTTTTTCCCCTTAGCTTTTACCGGTTTTCAGGAATATGTAACAAAATATCCAAAACTGCTACTGTAAAGCTGGGACTATAGACTTATATTAAAAATTCGGTATTTGAAACATGCAGTGAGGGTAAGCATTATGTCCAACTGAAAGGGTTGTGAAGTACCTTATTGACCGCTAGTACAGTTGCACAAACTTTAGTCCCAAACCCTTGCACTGATTACACTTTTCAAAAGTATTATTTCCCCTTTATGCATCGCTTGTTGCAAGCGATTTTCAAAACTTATATATGTGCAATTTACAGCGTCTGATGAACTTCTGTAAAGTTAGTTTGGTTCCCTGGCTAATTCCACTAATTCTAATATGAAACCTGGTTCCAAATCAAATACATGAACCAGCTATCAGTATTATCCAGCAACAATCATTTTCCAAATGATTTTGCTTTTATTTCGTAAATCCATATTTTAAGGGCCATTTCATAAGACGTACAACAAAGTAATAAGGGTTGGCAGGTGTGAAATATTCGTGGCTTCTGCTATTTCAAGCTAAGTATTTTCAACTAAACACCAAACAATACTAGATGATTTTGCTCTTGGACATGCATATTGTCTTGCAAGCTCGGAATACGGAAACATCCGTTTAAACAAATGACCAATGTAGTTTTTACCACTAAAGGGAGTTCATATTTGATTAAGAACTTGATAAATAACACCTCAACATTTATAACATTTGAATCTGCACTTGCTTTCTGTTGTAAAAACATAAGTTATCTAGAAAGTGGAAATAGCAGGACGGGCTAATTTGATGTGTTTATTTGAAACAAATGATTTACCAAGTCAAATTTACCACCATGACCAATATTAAAATAATTTCGACACAGACTTCAATGGTAGTGATCCTTCCCAAAAATGGAACGCAGCATGTCATTCATGTATTCGTATTTGAAGTTTTGGAGAATTCAGTTTTTTGTGGTCTTTTTCTAATCCATCTGCGAATGTATTTGAAAACTATTTCTTCTCTACACACCGACAAAAATCAATTTTAACGCATTATATTAAAGTCGTTTCCAAACAGCCTGCAATGGGCATGAAGGTAACCTAAAATGTTACTACTTTATTCATCTTTGCTAGATTCTGTTTTATGTATCTTTTTATAATCACCATGACACAACTTAAAAAAAAAATTTCTAATGCACGCATAGGCTAGAATTCATTTGACTTGACCTTTAGCGCCAAATACCTACAGAATAGTTCTGTACCAAACGCAAATTAGAGCAATGACTCTGAGAGAAAAAAATTCATAATTAGAAAACGAGTGTGTTTTCCCCGAGTTAAGCCAAACAGATGCTATAAATAGAATATAATAGTCTGATGAAAGTACATACAGGTATAATGGAATCTTGTACAAGAGCCAACATAGTGCAATAAAGACTGGTTCTCTAACAAAGAAAATTCATAAGAATGAATCTGAGGTTACAGGTTTGAACGAAGAACCCTGCATATTTCTTGGAGATAGGACAGCTGCTATTTATGGAAAACATTAATACTGTTAGGAAAGGGATTGCACATTGCTAGTACTTTCAAAACCTTTCTGGGAGAATTCTGAGCTATAATAATTATTTTTTCTTCAATATGTCACTTACAGTTTAAGTGACCTTACAATCTTGATAATATACTTTAGTGAAGTTACAAACATTTATACAACTACTTTTATGTTACCTGAACTTCAGTAAGTATTATTCCAGTAGTGGACTTTCATAGTTATAAAGCCTAATGGCTCTACATAAATGTAATTACAGGCAAACACCAATATCGCTCTAATTAAATATAATCACAGGCAGCATTATCCCTGTACATGCATGTATAGGCCTCTAAATGCATCTAATAAAATTCACACACCAACATCCTTCCGAACAAATGTATTGAAAAGCACACATAAATACCCTTCTAAATACATGTAACCAATATCTAGCTAATCATTGCGAAACACAAATACCCTTCTAAATACATGTAACCAATATCTAGCTAATCATTGCGAAACACTGATATCCTTCTAAGCGGCGAAATATGAAACATGTACTCCACTCCTTTGGCTTCGTTTAACCTGTCTAATTAAAAAAAAATCTTTTATTCTTCACCAAACAACAAAATTTTATAATTGCCTGCTAAATCTTCACCTGCATACAAAAAATTTATGTTATCATTATGTAAAGAGAGAGACAATGACACCTGCATGAAAACATTCCTGATCACATACTTCTTATGGAAAGAAAATGTAGCATTGTCTTCATGTCTACAGCTTCTCAACAGCCTCCATGACAATCTGGAGCTTTTCGTTTGCATCTGAAAAAAAGTAGGAAGGAACACATGTACTTTGCTAATATTATTAGTGTGCACAACTGAAAAATCTTCAATATCCCAAAATAAAAGAACAACAGTATGCCAATAAAATCCACTTTACATGAGTTTCCAACCTTCTCTGTCAGCATGACATATCTTCAATGTGTTTCACTTGCAACTTTAATTATCAATACAAGGGGGACTATGCATAACAAAATGTCCAACTTCCTCTCTGTGCAATATTCTATATTTCCTTATCTGACTTGCAACCTTCATTCATAAAATCAATTTGTTTTAATCAAACACAGTGCTCATCCTGTACTTCAATACAAATTGCATCTCCCTTGCTACCATTAGTGACTCAGTAAATGGGTCGTATTAAATGTCCAACCAATGACACAAAGTTTCAATATAAACTGAAAACTTTCCTTTTCTAAAATTTGTTAGCTGTGCTCATTCTGCCTTCCAAGTAAAGGCAATTATGTTTCTTATAATCAAGCTGACAATAAGCCATTTGCTGAATTGCAATGTTAAAATGTGCTCCGAAACATTTTCTTTTGCTGTATAAAGATAAGAGACGTATTGTTTTGGGCCTCTCAAAAATACCTTTACCAAAAGACTCCTTGATCAAAATCCTTATATAATTGTAGTTGTTCCCTCCATCTACATTATTCTCTCTCAAAGGAAAAAAAAACAGAGCTAAATCTATGCTTACAAACCAATCAATAGGAACAAGCAGACTAAATGGTGACAGCTTCAGTTTAGAATGGAACAAATGAAGCACAATAATTTAGTTAGTTTCAGCATCTTCTAAAATCACTGAAGTACATGAATAAATGGGAAACAAGTTTGAACTTCAATCATGTGTCGTATATTGCTTCTAACGGCATGCTTATATGGCCCATGCCTTAGAAAATATGACACAGAGTCAAACTTAGCATTGCCAGGAAGTGACCATAATGTGTTCCAAGTTTCACAAAAAACCACCTAATGCTAAAATTAATTGTGGTCCTATATTGTGTTATATTATTGCATCAATCAGTTCGTCAGAATGGGAGACAATTAACAGTTACTACTATTAACCAATTATCTCTGCTGACATGTATGCACTAATACACTATGTGTAGATTAAACTGTTACGTCCGATAATCACTAAGTGCAAATGCAGCTCATCTCAAAATAGTGAACTCAGCAGATGCAGCAGGGCTTGTTGCTAAAACAGTCAAAGCTGTTATTACCTATATATATGAACATATATTCACATCTTAATGGGGATGAACATGTATAGTCAAAATAAGCTAGATGGGTTGAGGTAGGCATGTGAACATTCAAGTCATCTCGATTCCACTATGCCAATGGCTCGAGTTAAGCACAAAAATCAAGGCTATTTTATCCAAAGTATTTATGCAACTTTATTTTCGACCATGACAGGAGATTTACGAGTTTGAAACTTACAAATTTTTAAAAGCAAGGATCGTTTCTGACACCATTTCGGCAGCCATAAAATCAGTCAAAAGGATACATGTCTTTACTTAACACCATTCAATGTTGTACCAGTACTTCCACCCAACTATACCAAATCTGTCATATATATACTTGAATAACTTTCTTTATTCTTATTGTCCTGCACTTTGTGAAATATTTACAAACTTCAAAATATGTTTCAATATTTACTCTCCATCCTGATATAAAGGTTAAGAGAGGAGAAAAAATAAAATATAGCCATAATTTTCATTTTTAGTTTGTAAATGTATATTTATTGATGTAAAATATCAGAAAAAGAACTTTGTCATAATCTACAGCAGACTGCTCAACCAATGTGATTGAATCAAATCCTGGATTGCTGAACAACAGGTCTGATCCTAATAAACGCTAAAAGCGAGGTAATTAAAGCAACAGCGACAAATCTCAATCTATTCATAATAATTATGAAAAGTGAGGTGTCTTGGAAGTGATCCCAGAAACATCTCAGCACATTTATGTTTATTCATGTTGGTATTTAACCATCATGTATACGGAATTGCACAATTAAATTCAGTAACATTTTGTTCCAAATAATCTTGTCTTAGTGTCAATTAGCCTCATAAAACAACCATGTGTAAATGTGGATGAAGCCAAGTACGAATGTGGATTATACCGTGCTAAATTCTATGACAAATATGATGCTTACTTCTGGGTTGAAACCAAGAGAGATTGCATCAGGAACAATTAGTCTCAGGTCAATTGGAAACTAATAAAGAGAAAAGCATAGAACCACTCAACGCCATGGGTCATCTTCTATGCAGTAAACAAATTGAAGGCTGAACAAATTTGCATGAAAAAGATGATTTTTCAGTGAGAAAGATAGTTCTAGTTCTTTCATGATGCTAGACAGACAGAAAGGTAGGTAAGTAGGTATGGTATATGTAGTAAAAACTTATTTATAATGATATACAGGATTCATACATATACGTAGTTGAAACGGAAATATTTCCATTGATAGGCAGATGATACATACCTACTGCGTGCAAATTAAAAACTGAGTTATTTCCATTGATAGATAGGGGACTGTATATGTAGTTAAAGGAGACGTATTTACACCGATATACATGGGTCATATAGCTACTGTGCATGTTGAAAAACTTGAATTATTTTCACTGATAGACAGGGGGTATATAGCTATGGTGAATTCAGTCGAAAAAGAATTTACATCCTCTGACAGACAGGAAACATATGACTACTATATGTAGTACAATCTTAATTATTTCCAGTGATATACAGGGGACATATGACTAATATATATATATATGTAGTAAACACCTAATTATTTCTGCTGAGAGAGAGAGAGAGAGAGAGAGAGAGAGAGA
>QKMX01369559.1:10496-23624 GCA_003401595.1 Venustaconcha ellipsiformis | reverse complement strand
AGTCATTAAATCACTTGGTATGATGCACGTTGCTAAGCTTTTAGAATCAGGTTAGATTAACTAAATTTAGTCGATGTTATTAAAATACCAAGCACAGACGGCCACCCTTAGACCATACAACATAAATGTGTCGGGGGTCGAATCTAGGATCTCGGTGGTGGAATTCAAATCATGCATTATCCTACATGTTTCAAGTAACAAAACGTGTTCTTTTCTGAACTTCAGACTCAGTTCCTGATGTGTGCAGGGAGGGTATGATATCGGACGGTTGGGGTTTCAATCGACACCACGCTGACTGCAGCCTTTTTTACCAGTGTTATCCAGGTCTAGGGGACAAGGTGCTGTTTAAGACTATGAAATGTCGGTTTGGTCTCTTCTGGTCACAGAAGAAGCTAGCATGCGTGATTCCACCAGAATCTGAGTGTGAAGGTATCAGTGCATTTTCAGGAGAAACTTTTCACGTCGATAATACAGTTCGTGATAATGTGCCTGTGTTAGGTATGGCCTAGTGCCATATTTGAAACTTAGTAGAGATTACCTAGAGAAGTAATAAAACGTTTCTTCACATCCGATAATGCTCATCTGATAAATTCTCGAACGATTTAGTAAAACTGATTCTGGAATTCTTCCAACTTGAACAAGGCTGTGATGAATTTGCCCAGATATGCATAAAAGTCATCTAATGAAAGACATAATAATATGTAGACAAACAGGGGAATGTGTATATGGTAAAAAAAAAAACCATTTTACCCTTCCCGTCAGCTACTATTTCAGACATTACATGTTTCGCTTGATGCATAAACCGGCAATTCTTGCTTTGTTGATATGCAACATAAAGGTCCTCGAGGAAACAAAGGTGGAAAAACTTGTGACAACATTTGTTTGATCCTTGCTCTCTTATTGTAATGAATTCTTGTACTGAATTAGCAATTATAATGTTCAAGATTTACAATTCTATTTGCCTACTTCTTCCCGTAAAGTACTTGTATGGCTAAATAACAAAAATAATTCAGTCAAAGTTCAGAATTTCTGTGTAAATTTAAACTTCGAAAGTATCTTTAAGATTTTAAATAAGTATTCAAGTTTCATTTAAATTAACGGGATAGTTAGATTACTGCTACATTTTCCTGCAAGTTGAATTGTTCAGAAATACGGACAATTTTGTAAACTAAGTGTCACGACGCGAGTGTCAGATGTTCATTTACCGGTACTTGTATTCTGTAGAGTTCAAGAGCAAAACTTCGTAGCGGTAGTGAAATTTATTCACGGTAAAAAAAGGAATATACAAATGTAGATCGAGACAGACAGAGAGACAGACAGACATTATTTACATGGAGGACACTTGTGGTATAGTAGGGGCAATACGTCGCTAAATATAGAATGTTTCACTGAAAAGGTCCATATTCTTTAGTCGAAAGGTTGTTTTGTAACATGATGTTAATTTCAGATAACTGCTCCAATAAAACAGACGGAACAAAGAGACCCATGAAGGGGCAGTGCGCAGGATTTTGGGTGTGTAAGGACGGTAAATCAGTACCCAGTTGTTGTCCCATCGAAATGAAATATTCTTATCTGATGTCCACGTGTCGCAGGGACGGAAGGAAAACATGTCTTCACAATGAAAAATGTGGCGAGATTAAGGAGGAAAGAGGTTATCTGTTTTCTTAACGTGACACAAACTTTCAAAGAAACCCACCGACTAACTCACCTACTAGTTACCACACACCTATCCACTCACCTACCAAGCAAAATGTGCACAGTATGGCAATTGTACTGTATGGTAAAACTGCTTGATCGATGTCGGCTTAATATTTTGATATTGGGTGAAATTAATTTAAATCAATGTAATATAATTCATCTTTCATGCGATCTTCCTGTAATAAAACACGAAAAGTGTAATTGATATGGATGCACCAAATTTGGATTTAACTTTTTCTTACGATCTATCTGTCGTGTCAGTCTGTCGCTCTTTTTCTTATGCTGTGTCATTAACGAAATTATTTTTCTCATTTGTTTTAGCAGATAGTAGAAATTCATCACTAGTGGCGAGTCAATATTGTAAAAATATCGTGTTTAATACTTGGTAACTCACAATAAGTAACATTTCCTCAAATGATAGCAAGGGGTTATCCTTAAGTTATAAAAATATCTTTATACCGGATGATAATAAAATTATTTATTGCTACCCTGCATTTTGGACAACTTGACAGAAATAGTTCGACGTTTCTGGTATGCTTAAAAGCAAATAGTTTTAATTAAAAGAGGTTGCTGAAAAGGCCCCATTCAGTAAATTGCAGCCAAATCGCAATCTTATTTTAAGTTTTTGCTTATCTCTGTTTTAAATACGATTTAAATCTTATACTGAGTGATTGGTCCTAATCTCTTTTGAGAAGAGATTCCATTACACATTTTGATAGGAAAAATATTTGATACAATCTTGTTTTGGTAAAGCAATTGTAGGTTATATCTGACGCGAATAAATACGTTTATAGCCTTGGTTTTAGTTTTCTTCAAAATTTGTGTGTATGATGTAGATTTTGTTGCCCCGCAGAATATTAAATTTAATATTGAGTGCATTTTTTTTTCAAAAAGAGGCATCGCAGAGGACAATTGTAGAAATTCGTACTATTTCCTGTCAAGTTTGAAATTCAGACTTATCTACTCTTTTCTAGGCTTTATTTATTGTTTATCATTTATGGTCTGCCAAGAAAGTTAAATCTCAGGTAAAGCCCATAAGCTTTGATTATTTTTCAGTATGTGACAGTGTCCCTAAGCCAGGTTCAGAAACGGAATATATTGTTGCTACCTCAGGTTTGAAGTATACAATGCCTTGCCCTCCGGGCACTGTCTACAGGCAAGAAAATTGTTCCTGTTTAGCCACATCCGTATCCATACTAAGCACAGGTAAATAATTATTGAGCAGTTTGTACATATAAAATGTTGCATGAGAAGAATATTGCGTTGTCCGTCCAAGATTTAGCAAGTCTGGAGAGTTAATATTATGTCGCAAGTAAAAATAGGTTTCCACACAACTTTAATATAATAGAAACCATTGAAAAGAGAAGTACAATGAACTACTGCGCATTTTCTTTTAGTCTCAGATCACCTTGGGCCATTTTAATGGTATCTTCGGGATAAGTAAATTTCGATTCTGTTTTGCTATTTTTTTTACTTTAGCCATAGATACAGTGCTTTGGGGAAGTCTCACCATCAAAGACTCAAGCTGAACAAAGTTCAATGGCAAGTCTTTCATTTATGCTGATGCACAGCATGCACTTGATGTCGAGAGCATATGACAAAAACAGTGCATTCAGTAAGTACGGTGAGTACCACTGAGTAGAATGCAAGATAACGCAATCAGAGTGAATGCTATGTTTGTCAAGGTAAACATTCCGTCAAATGTTTGTAATTAGGTCTCCATATGAGTATAGCTGTTGCAAACTTCGCTTGTCAGAACAGGGACTGAGCAAAAATAACGAGGTTCAGCTACTTTTAAATCAGTTTTGGTATTTCGCAGTCTAGATTTAATCGGACGAGGAATACATACAATAAAGCTATTAGGTAGTTTAATTTTGATGGTAATATATGACAGATTTCAAGCATATGGATCTCCAAAATGCAAAATTGGTGGAACAGTCAGGATTTCGAGACTTGAAAGTTAAGAATATTGAGGATATGCTTTAGGAACACAGTATCTACATTTGACAAACAAGATAACGTCCACAAGGCTGAAAACATTGTGAAGACCAAGAGATTGAAAATACGAAAGTATGTAGTTATTAAATAGAGAGGCTGTGATGATTTTAAAGTTTGCAGGAAGCAACTTTATCGACAGCAATATCAAGTAGCATAGCAAATCTGAATATTCGTCAGATAACAAGAGTATTTTTAATCTTGGAAACAAAGTACACAAGTATCGCAGTTAAGATGTTATCCACTAAAACATGTGATAGGGCGACCAGTGTGTAAACAATGTTCTATCAAGGTGAGAGAAATAAAATAAAAAAAGAAACGAGTATGTCCCTGGTGGATGAGTGTTCTGAGGCGCTTGCCTTTATAGATCACTGACATCTCACTTCTTCCAGCTTTGGTTTGAGTCTCAGATTCGGCCAACGTGGGTATGCGAGAAGGATTGACAGTAGCTCCTCGTGCGTTGTTGGTTCTTTTCGGAATTTTCCAAGCTGCTTCCTTCACAAAATATGCCGGCCGACATGCGCTGAAAAATATGTTAAAACCACAACAACAACACAGAAGAAAATGAAAAAAATACAACATTAGCGACAATACGAGTAAAAGTAGAACAGACGATCAGACGTTGTACGCTCCATGTCGTCTCTCATGTACACGCTCATGAAGTATTTCAGGCGCCTATTTAGGCGCAGAAGGTCAAAGTTGGAAACGGCCCTCATCACCCCCGCTCGAGAAGGAGGCCTCAACTTTATTTTATCGGCGACCAAAGGCGTTTTAGATAGCCTCTTTTGGGCAGCGAGGTAATCAGCAGCTATAACCGCGCTCATGACCCCAGCCTTGCAGGCAGCCGTGCAGCTGGTATCTGCGCCTCCTTGGCAGCAATTGCCAGGGACAATAGGAAAGCGAACAGTGGAAAAATACACCTCTTCTTGCATGGTCTTCAAGGCCGGGATGGAACGATTACATTCGACGGCGCAATTGGTCATCACGGCCGCTCAGAGAAGCTTGGTGTGGTCGGCCGTCAGCATAAAATGATGACGCCAGTTAAGCTCTCTGGCGTATAGCTACAAGCTATCTCCGCGGCTGTCTGTCGATGAGGTGGCGAGTTCATCTGTCCCTTCGTGTGGCATCGCGCGCACTTGTATTCGCCTTGAGCTTTGATTGGTATGATCTGGCGAGGATCTTACTATCCCCAACTCGCTCGAGCAACATAATTTTGTCTGAAATTATGACGGAGAGTCCTCAGTAAGCAGTTTTTGGCCCACGAACAATGCGGACTTATAAGTACGTGTCTACTACTGTATGTTTTACTAGATCGTAGTAAATTTGGTTAAGTCCGGCGAAGTCCCTTTAGCTTATCTGTTGCCCAAAATCATCTTTGTTTTTGTCGCGGCCTTTGAAGCGCATGATCTAATGTTAAAAGCAGGCTACGTTGTTGGTCGCAAAGTCCGGAAGAATGTTCTCGGATGGTTTATGGTAGCCTTTTAAGCACTGTCTCACCTCCATAAAACCAAGCTTGTCAAACAACAATGTGTCCGCTCCTGGTTGTTCTCACGCTTTGTGTTCTGAAGGGCTACTAAACGAGCTGGGCGATGATTTACCATAAGAACTGGCCATTGAACGTTCTATACCATCCTCGAATAAAGATGATAATGTTGACATCCACGTCCAGCGCTGGCGTCACGACTGGCATACACAAGGCGAGCTCTGAGAGTGTGACCAAGCTTGCGTCTGCGTCATTGGCATGGAATATAGCGTCGTTGTCGGCGGTATTTGTACGAATCAGCGACACTGCGTACTTCGCAACAAAGATGACGCCCATTGCTGACGTTTTACATACCCAGCCGCATTACTGTTTTCAAGGTAAATTTGATCTAGTTGGAATTGTCTATTGCTTCCTTCATTCGTATTTCAGCCCTAAGCTGCGATCGTATACTCCGCTTTAGCAGGACTAGCCTGGCTTGTTCTCGCAATGCGAAAGTGATCGAGGCAGTTATACACCTGGTGTCAGCTAATGAGGTAGCGAACGCAGTCAAACAGATCCATTTTACCACTGGTGACCAGCGCTACCTTATCCGCCGCGACCTCGTCGTTGTTGTCGTCCTCATTTGAGATCCAACCAATGACCTCGATCTTCAACTGAAAGAAAGTTTTCACAGACGTCCTGGACCAGTAGGTCCACAACACATCACGTATACTGTGGCAGAGCATCAATAGCATCCTTAAATAAATGCTGGGTCCTGCACCTTCAGTAATAAAGCCATTACGTATGCTATACTGGGTCAACTCAAAGATGGAGAGCGGCACTTCGTTGATCAATCCGGAAGCCATTCCTTCATCTTGATGGGGACTGTGCGACATCTTTGGTGCAGAAAGGGCCAGATCATTTGCGTAGATAATAGCCATGGTGCCGTCATCCCGTAGGGCCCTGATATTTCATTGGAATATTTGTTGATGGCCTCGATCTTGCAGGCACAGAATGATAGCTGGACGACCTTCCAGGGGATGTCAATGTTAGAGAAACACAAGCAGATTGTAGGCTGAGAGTTATTGGGAGCATTGGGCTATATGTAGTGAATCGAAGCAAAGCCAGCGCGATCTCTATCGCAACCCCTACCGGTCTCGAACGGAGACAGAAAGACAACGCAACACGCCGTATACTTGGAGCGTCCTCAAACCATCTGGGTGGTACACAGAGCACTCAGCTCCTGGATGACCCGTAGCTTGACCAATGCATTAGTTCGTGAATGGCAAGCGTTAGTTTCTCTATTTTGTGGCCTTAGAGGGAGTTAAAGACATTGTCATAAATCTCTCTTAAAAATGACAGGTACGTGGGCATGTCCATAACGTTGTCCTGCAACAAAACTCGGGTACATGATGCCTACCTCGCTGATTACCTCGAATAACGTGTTTCCGACCCAGTAGTACCCAAAGAGAGTTTCTGTTCGATTTACAAATTATTCCATGTTGTCAGGGTAAAAGGCGGCTTACACTACGTTGTTTTGTTATATGCTATATTTTACTACAGCTGCCACTCTTTTCTCCACCGCGCTTGAAACTTTATTCTACCCCATATCAGTGTCTCAGTCGGTCTCCTCGAATACAAAGCGCACTATATTCTGCGGCGTGATTCTGCCTGTTGTTACGCCAAGAAAGATAGGGTGGGTGCAGGTTGACTGTTATCCAAACACTATAGTGTTGTTTAAATAAACTTACCATCATTTTTGAAAGTTTGGACTGGTATATGGGGAGAGGGACCTAGAGGAGCCTCTTTGACAGGCGTCTCTGCTCTTCGTTGATTTTCGGGATTACCTGTCCCTTTCTCCACTTATGTCAACCAAACACCCCTCTGGCCTAAGAAACTAGGCTTGCTTGCGGCGAATCCAACCTTGCCATCGTTCTAACAACTTTATTGGTGATTGGTTCTTGTCGCGTTTGTGTGCAGAATTTGCTTCCAGTGTTCGGGGTTGGGGTTGGATGGTCATAGCCACGACCAGCTTGGCTCCATGTTCGAGGATATACCTGTGAATCTCTTTGATAAACGCTTGCACCATGGTGGACATCTCTGACATGTTCCAGGGTTAGTGATTCTGCAACCGGATGGCGGCGGCCGTGTCGTTTTTGCGCCCCAGATAATGCCGCGATGGTTGTTATCCTTGATTTTTCAACGGTCCGCTTCACGCCCTTAACCTCCTCATGGATTTCTTCTGCGGACTTCATGGTAACCTTAAAGGTCTATAACTCGTGTGTGTATGTGAGGTGTTTTATAATCAGCAACAAGGAGGACCCTATCCTCAGACTTCTGCGTTATGGTGTGGGACTTGTTTCAAACAACAACGAGGAACTCAATGGGACAGTGGTGATTTATCTTCAAAAACAAGTAGCATCCCATTCCCCAGACCTTTGCGTCATGTTGTCGGACTTTTGAGGTAGTGTTGTCATCAACAAGCCATACAAGTTCACCATATCACGGGACTTCTCAACGCGCTGACCGACCTTTCGTCACGGTACCAGTCTACTAGTACAGAAGGAATGGTCTCTTCATTCCTCGGTTCTCACTCAGATCTGTACCTGATGAAACCGACCATTAGTAGGCCTGTTTGCGACATTTGGAAATGCCAAAACCCCATCCTTTGTCTCTCCCATTCCGGAGTCAACAACTTGGGCAGTGGACGCCAATCCTTGGGTTTGACCAATCTGAACTCGTACACCAACCCCAGCACCTCTGATTACAAATTATACAGAAATCAAGGGAATCAGCCTGCAACCTAATCCTCGTAGCACCACTCCATCGGGAGGAGTTGTGGATTAACTACAACGCGGAATTTGAGTTTTTCCTTCATTTACTCACATAACCACGACGGCAGTTGTTACATAATTGCCCGGAGCCCCGAACATGTACGATGTACGTCTTGATTATCTCAAACAGACCCACAGAATTAAACGTTTTCTCAACCAGTCATGGAGAGAATCCCTCTTGCGCGACGGCCCTCAACTCCGAAAGCATATGATGTAAATTGCACAGTTTAACCCAATGGTGTGCAAACGAACAAATCTTACCTCTCCAGCCATCGATACCTCAGATAGTTAACTTTCTCCTCTGGCACTTCGAAATTATTCTTTCATTGTCAAATTCGTAACTTTGATTGCAACAAGTTTGTAATTACGGAGACCGATATAGGCAATTTAAATAAAATATTAAATAGTTTTAAATCCAGGCTCAGCTGTTTAATGTTCCTTGAATGCAGCAGTACCGGGTCAAAAGAAAGTATTCATCTGAGCGAAAAACAGAGTCGGTGTCTTTATTCTTCAAACTACAACTTCAAGAGTTGCTAAATGAATTACCACCATATTTTTATTCTATATGTGTGCTCTAATGATCAACGTGTCAACAATTATAAATTTGATGATGGAGCTATTTTTAAAATTATTTGGTGAAGTTGCCTCGCGGTAACTAATCGACAGATGGTCAGAAGCTGACAATAATTCAGTTATTTGAAAATAATTTAAATGATTAAAACATAAAATTACTGAAACATCACGTTTCGTAAATAAGAACATTTTGATAAAGTTTTGAAAACTGTGTACGTAGACAACGATAAAAAATTTATTGGGAGACAACAAATGCTAGCGATAGGATGGATGTTCATGTTCTAGATGACCAAATACTAGTCATGCAAGTACTGTTTACTATTTGTATCATGAAATTGTTTGGAAGTCGAAATCATGTTAGATTATTCCAATAACATCAAAATTAGTGGATGTTCACTCTTAACTTGGAAATGAATGTACGAAAGTAACTTTAAAACTAAAGAGGTTTTGGTTAACATGCTATCTCAAGCTTTCATACCAAATTGATTCCCATTAGAAGGAAAGAATCGTGACTCGTGCTTTTTACATACGTATTAACACGTAACGATCATATAAAATGTTCTGAAAAGTATCTGCTCAATGCCATTTTCTGAATTTCTTTCTGAAATTAAACATTTCACTAAACTCGTGTTTGACAGTGACTTTTATGCTTTGTACTTTGTGCGACAGTGACTATGTTTGATTCACTTTTGGATTGGTTAGGTTTTTGAATATCAATCAAGAAGTTATTTAATGGCTCACTTTCTCTTGAAGGATGTAGACCAACTCTTGAGATCCATTTCGAGAAGCAAGATTTGTTCAAGGCAGGAATTGAAATAACTGGAGTTCAGATTATAGCAAAAGGCAGCCCAGTCGATGGCGGATCTTATGCTTACTTTGACGGCAGCGCCTACCTTAATGCATTGTCACTTGCAAATAGTCATTCAACAGAAAGCAAAGTCGTTTCATTTTATATGAAGAGTGATGGTGACGTTGGCAGAAGGCAAACTATAATGACTAATAAAATTGAAATTAGAACGGGGTGTAACGGAACAGATTGCGATGGATCAATGCAGATCGATATAACTCCTAACAATGAGCTACTTCACCTTTTGTCCACCGGGCGTAGAAGTGTGCAGCTTTCCACAATAATATCGGTATAGCCAATTTTCTCATTTTATTTCTTGTTCCCAAGTACCTACTTTCATAAAACTTTGAAGCTTGAATATAAGAAAGGATTCAGAGTAATAAAGATCCCGTTTCTAAAAGCTAGACAGAATATATATGGTACTTTGGAACCAGCTTGGATGGAGGATGGCCTTTTTTGAAATATGGTCCCGCTGCTTCTCGTCTTCCACTTTGCAAGATTTTGCCTCAGGGTTTGGCTTAACTGCTATTAGTCTATCAGAAGCTTTCCGCAGCAAAACATCCATAATTGGTCTATAATTGCGGAACTGTAGCAGAATAATAACAGTATGTAAGGGTAGCTAAGGAGATACGGCTAGGGAGGTTGCATTTTTGTACAAAATAATGTGCATAGAACAGTACAATAATGTTGATTTATCTAGTTAGTATCTATTATTTGCATGTTTCACATAATCGAAATTATCTGTAATTCCATTCAAGTCAAAATGTACATAAACTACATACCTTTAACATGAAGGAGCGATGTTGCTGAGGCTAACAGCAATTACGTCCATAAACCTTATAACGCTATCAATAAAAAGTTCGTCCTCATGGAAAGACAACATGAAAAGTCCACATATAATATTTGCATGACCATGGTTCTATAAGCAAAATTAAAATGGAAAAAGGAGAGCAACTGCACACGGAATTATATAAAAAGGACCTGCACATACATTTTGTCGCATGAAATAGTTTTACGTCAAAATGTAACATTTTCAGAAGCAAGGATTCCTTGGGAGATCGACATGGTTATCATGATTATATTTTAAACATAGATTACTTACGTAAGAATATTCAGCTCATGGTTTAACATGGTTTGACGCCAGGAACTGCGTAAAGTTTGAAATTTCGGCTACGGTGGGGTGTATCATAAAAATAGGACGAAATTATTCAAACGGTAAATTTTCACGATCTTCAATCGCAAGGTCCCTTGCTTCCTTAGCTCCAAGGAGCTAAACATTAGACACCAGTGTTTTTATGTAAAAGAAGACTGGACAGAAAAAGATCAAAACGAAGAGGAACGAGAAAAGTACATGAATAATAAAAACATCGCATGTTGTAGCAAACGTCCACCACCAACCAATTATTATGCACTGCTGGGTAACCACGACTGTATGAAAGTATGTTACTGCTTTCTATTGACGTTGTTATAGTAGCATAGCCCTTCACACCACATATAAAGTTATGATACTTAAGATTTGACTTTCAGCTCGGTCGTTTGTTTGTTCTTTTCATGTAAGAAAACCCAAAAACATTTAGAAAAAAAAAAGAAAAACACTCAAACAAGCATCAAGAGCAATATCTTGAAACTGTTTGTGAGACCTGCTTAAGAGAATCACAGCACATCATACTTTCACTTACATAATGCATTTCTTCTTTCCAGTACGACTGGACGAAAGTTTGGTACATCTATGACGGCAAGAATTATGGAAAGTTTCTAGCCGTTTCCAATCAAACAGGGGCCTTTGTTGATGCCGAAGGTAAGGCACGAATAGCTTGGTTTCGAATAGTCGAAATAGCCTGTCAATGAATATATTTATATTTTCTTATACAAGTGTTCTAAAGCTATTGAAAAGTCGCGATACAACTATAGCACGAGAGTCTGATGCTATTTACCTCAAAGTGCTAACAGAAGGATCTGAAAATGCGTGGGAACTCTGTCATTAACGCTTAATAATTTCTTAACTAAATTTATATTTTCCTGTTTTTCAATAGCATGGAAAAATTCTCTGCAACTGCTAAACATAAGAAGGGAGAAAGTTATTGCTTAGCAAATAATGGATATATTTTTTGCTATGCAGTATTTGAAATGTATCTGAGAATTATCTATTTGCATATCTTTATTTTATATTCTTAATTCTTCCCTACGTTTCAAGCATATGGAATTTACAGCAGTTGACTTAACCTCATTTTAAATAGCTGATATTTACAATGCGTTTCTAAGGCAATTATTGATGATAAGAAAATGACAATCTATATATTTTGTTACATTCGTAGAGCTTTGACAGGGTATAAGATAATGTTATATGAAAAGTAGGTCTGAAAAAATATTAGCTGAATGTCAGTGCAGTGACTGCCAGCATATTCAAGCAGGCGTACACTATGGATCTATGCTAGCTCTATATATTTTTTTTTCATCTATAAATAAATGGCGTTATCCGTCTTGTATCCAATTGTTTGCATATAAATACATTCCCATATAATACAGTTGAACATTCAGTCATGGCTGCAAATATTCCTAATAATATTCTAAAATGTATGCCTCTGAGACTGTAGATGGCAATGTTTAACTCTAATAAAACCAAATATTAGTATGACTGTTAGTACAAATTTATTCCACAGTTCATGCTTATGAACAATGTACAAATTCGGAATGTTTTGAATGTTATATGCATCTTGTTTTGCATTTTCATAAGAACCGCCAAAGGAATCTTTATATGAATCAAAACCGGCATGGGAAAAACCCCACTGACACTTTAAATTCAAATTCAATTGTCACTAATTAGAGAAACATTTTATTTTTTATTTTGTATGAATACATTTACTCTATGAGATTATTAACTGTATAGGAAAAATAGGAACAATGTAAATACTAATTGCGACAGACCGTGTTAGTCCTGGTGCATTGAGATCTGTTTTGTCAAAAATCTCTAGAAACTTTATGTAAATCGCTTCCTACGTGACAGATGCCCCGAGTGACCGAGTGGTATAAGGCGTTAGTGACAGATGCCCCAAGTGGCCGAGTGGTATAAGGCGTTAAGGACAGATTCCCAGAGTGGCCGAGTTGTATAAGGCGTTAACGACAGATGCCCCGAGTGGCCGAGTGGTATAAGGCGTTAGCGACAGATGCTCCGAGTGGCCGAGTGATATAAGGCGTAACGCACAGATGCCCCGAATGGCCGAGTGGTATAAGGCGTTAACGACAGATGCCCCGAGTGGCCGAGTGGTATAAGGCGTTAACGACAGATGCCTTGAGTGGCCGAGTGGTATAGGGCATTTGCGACAGATGCTCCGAGTGGCCGAGTGGTATAAGGCGTAACGCACAGATGCCCCGAATGGAAGAGTGGTATAAGGCGTTAGTGACAGATGCCCTGAGTGGCCGAGTGGTATAAGGCGTTAGCGACAGATGCCCCGAGTGGCCGAGTGGTATAAGGCGTTAGCGACAGATGCCCCAAATGGCCGAGTGGTATAAGTCGTTAGTGACAGATGCCCAGAATGGCCGAGATGTATAAGGCGTTAGTGACAGATGCCCCGAGTGGCTTAGTGGTATAAGGCGTTAGCGACAGATGCCCCGAGAGGCCGATTGGTATAAGGTGTTAGTAACAGATGCCTCGAGTGGCCGAGTGGTATAAGGTGTTAGTGACAGATGCCCCGAGTGGCCGAGTGGTATAAGGCGTTAGC